>JAQIYE010000265.1:0-14433 GCA_034699765.1 Xenyllodes armatus
TTTGTAGTCAAGCAATCTGGAACGCTTAACTTTACAAGAGGAAATTTAATTGTATCCTCAACTTTCTTCCCCAAAAAAGTTTTGATTTGGAGTAACTGAGCCTAAAACCCCAAAATTTATACAACGGAACAATTTAAATAAACTGGGAGCCGCAGAATGCTGATAACTTAAACAGAGGTTTTTATGTAAGCATTTACATTTTTATTATCGACTTTTTTAAGAACTTGCTTAGTTTGACTAAAAATATCGAGTTTCTTACTTTTCCATGTATGTCAACGTCCTTTTCCCACCTTAATTCATGAAGGTCCATGGCCGCCTTCAAAGACACCTTTAGGTCCCTTACTTGCTTTTCAGTATCCCGTGAACAGTTTTTCAGCTCCTGAACATTAACCAACTCAGCCTTAATATCTCTAAGTTCCCCTTTCAAAGATTCAATTTTTATGTCCCTTCTTTTTAAAGTCTTTTTAATTTTTTTTAGCTCTTTCGCAGCTTTGTCCTTCGACTTTGACAAGTCAGTTTCACCAACGAACTTAGCCCCTTTCTTAGAAATGTATTCTTTGTACATATCCCTCTCACTTTGAAACCGTTCAGTTTGATTTTTAAGTTCAGTACACTCCCCCTTCAACAAAGCTAACTCTTGGACTAATTGCTCTTTCTCAGCTTGTAATTGCTCCTCTCTATCTCGAATCTGAACATTTTCTTTTCTCAGTGAAGCTAACTTTTGCGCTAGCCTATCCCTCTCCTCAACAACCCGACTCAATACCATGGATTCAGCGTCAGCTATTACCGCCCTACCAAAAGGAAAGCCCAATGACTCCATACCTCCCAGCTCCCACGCTTAATTTGTACTAATCTCGAGACCCCTCAAAAGGCTGCAAAAACAAATTATTCTATTAGTCTTCCAATGGTCAATACCTAACCAGATCAGAAACACAAATGAAACAAAACCCCCCAAAAAATGCCACTTAAATGAAAATAAAATGTGGACACTGCCATTAAACACATCACCGTCCGTATGCTGCTTAGCCCATTCCACCAACAAAGCCTAAGGAACCATCACAACAAAGAAGAGAGGCATGACTTCAATCTTACTAATCCCTATCCTGCTTTCTAGCAAGCTCCACAACACAGAAACCACAACAATGAAAATCCTCCGATCTCCTGATCTTCCCCCCTTTAGACATCATTAGACCCAGTCCATTCTATTAAGTAAGACAACAATGCCTGGAAAGATCCTCTAACTCAAACCCGTTCCTCCCACCTTCCATGACACACAACACACACAAGGGAAAGGAACCGGGATAATTTCTCCAACTGTTGGACCCTCGTCCTTGTTCAACTTAAGAGAGGTTACATGAGATCCAACAACCCACACTTGAACAAAGATTCTTATTTCTCAATTAAAAACCGGTTCCTTTCCCCTCTCTCCACACATACACAAACACAATCCTTTTTTTTTACCATCACAAGCAACTGGCCAGGATAATAAAAACAGGATAATGAAAACCTTAAAGACTAATTACAGAGACGCACGCATCACCAATTAATGCCACAGGTAATATGAAATCGACCCGTGACCTTCTGTCACTGCCATACAATGCCAAGAAAGATAAGGATCCATGACTATATGCCAGCGCTCATGCAAGGTCAACAAGGATAAGGATCCATGACTGAATACCAGCGCTCATGCAAGGTCAACAAGGATAAGGACCCATGGTTGTCTGCCAGCGTTCATGCAATGTCAACAAGGATAAGGATCCATGACTGTATACCAGCGCTCATGCAATGTCAACAAGGATAAGAATCCATGACTGTATACCAGCGCTCATGCAAGGTCAACAAGGATAAGAATTTCTGATCATCACCAACGATCATGCAAGGTAAATACAAGGTTAGTTGATGTCAAAACCCCCTCTTGCAGCGATAAAGGGCAAACGAGTATCTGCAGCTATAAACGTCAATTCTGTAGACCTCAGCGTTAAAGGATATATGCCAAACGCCATGACCCCCTGCAGCGATAAAGGTCAAAGACGACTCTGTAGCGATAAAGGTCAAAGGAGACTCTGCAGCGATAAAGGTCAAAGGGCATCCTACAGCGATAAAGGTCAAAGGGGCCGATTAGCGCCTTACCCTTACTGACTAGAATATATCTTTAATCATGGACATATTCTGTCAAATTACACGAGAATATGTTTTAATTTCTTAAAGGTTGCATTCTTGTATTTTTAAAACCACTCTTTGTTATGTATCAAATCCCAAATCATTAGATGAATGTTTAATTACAGATTTGTGGGAACATTAAGTGTCTTTCAATTTATTACTTGTTATTTATGTACTCAAAATAATTATTGCACAGTTAAATGCAAAATTGCAGCAAGGAATACGTTTACTTTTTGCACTTATCATAAGATAATTTCTTTGAGGTGTTGTGGTCAACAGCTATTCCCAGGGCTTTGAAATGAGATATGACAGCCTCCTTTGATTCTTCAGATAATGTTGGCGTTAAAGACTTGACTGCAAATGTCCTTTTATGATCAGCATCACAGGCTACAACCACAAGAACGTTCTGGTAGTCAGTGTAAGTGATGCTCGCAAAATAATTTCCTGGAAAAACACAAATCTTGAATTGATGTTCTACGGCCGGAACTTTATATATATGTATAAATGGGCATTAAAGAAGTTTCATCATAGCTAGCACTCATATAATTGGTCTAAAAAACACACACACCCTTCGTACCTTTAACCTTTGCTGTTGGGCAAGTGCAGATCGCTGAAGAGTACTCGCGAACATCACAGTCAACCTGTAGGTCTTTCCCATAAACCTGCATAGCCCCAAAAATATAAGCGCCTTTAATACAGATTGACTCCAAATCCTTGGGCTTATACGACACTGGTCTGACAAACACATTGAACCATTTTGCAAGGGACCGTTTACTGAGTATTGGTGTGTACAGTTTTCCGGCCTCAGCAGCTGCTTGAAATTTCTCAAACTGAAATAAATAGATTTGAATTAATCTAAATTTAGGGTTTAACGATGTAGTATATTTTGTATACAAATGTTCTCACCACTTCCTTGGAAATATATGTCGGTCTAGGGAAAATACAATGGTCAGGATCTTCTGGATTTGATTTACTTTCATCAACTTTAGCTCTTACATTTGGGGTGATAATTACCACGAAGAAGGAACAAAGGATCCAAAATAACTTAATGATTAGGAATTGGCTGATTTAAAAAAAAGTGCTTCGTCTTTCGCTCGCTTTTTTACAAAAATGAAGACAGGTTTAAATAATATGGACATAACTTCAAGATATTTGAAATAGTCATTTAACCTTCCTATCAATATCAAGGACGTCGTTTTTGGTTTTCGGGAGATTTTATGATATCGTTTGTCCAAACACAATGGAGTCAAAATTATAATGACTAGTAGAGAAATTTCTTTTGTATAGCAGATCGTTCTAATATAAATTTAACTGATTTTCTAAATTGAGTGGATCAAAGTGATTTCAAATGTACTAAAAGACTGAAAGCAACTTCATGAAATTTTGAGACAGAAAATTGCTCGTGTAAAACTTACTCAAATAAAAAATCTTGGCTGGATAAGTAAAAAGTATCTGTTGCGGCATTATAGGTTTTCATGAACTACCACGAGGTGTATTATACAAAGGACTGCCTCACTAATATTCTTAATCCTCAATTTAGATGAGAAATGATAAAAGTCTTTCCATGTTTTTTTCTGATTTTTTTCGCAAATCTGTTTCTTAAATCTCATATAGTACTATATTTTTTATACTTTAAAATAATTAAGCCCAACTAATCGTAAGCTAAGAAAATGGGACAGGTTAGGATCATTAAAGTTGGCCAAAGAAATTTGTTGTTGCTGGACTACGGTATATTTCGGATTCGCCTTTCGCTCTGGGATTTATTTTGCTTTTAGGTGAAACATTATAACAACTCCCGAGGAGGCTGCATTAAATATCACGGAGAATAATATTTTCAAAATATCCTACTAAACACAGAATGATTATTTCCTTCCGGAAAGATTAATGAACTTATATACCTTATTAAAGAGGAAAATGTTGAGAACCTAGAGAATGAAATTATCCGCTTTAAATTGTAATTTATAATCCAGTAAGTCAGTGCTAATCGATTTTCATTGTTTTATGTTGAGTGAGTGGCAAAATACTAGATTCTTGGGAACTTGTTTGGGAAAACCTATGCATTAGCAGTGTTACGTGCCGATTAAAGACCAGTGGCATATTGTGGTGAGTTTTTGGGCTGCCAGAAGTAAAGTTCTTATTAAATTAATTTCAATTTGAATTTTTTTTTCCATGTCTTATGTATCAACTGATATTCCTTAAATCCACCAGATCTACTTTCTTGTTGTTGAGTATGGTTGAGGATGGATTCAACGGATGCTTACCACAACAATATGCTCGAAATAAAAATAATCATTATAAATCCTGTACTAGTGAAAGGCAAAACGTTCATGTCGACACTCACAATAGAAGCAAAGAAGTGGAAGGAAGAAAGCTTTTCATATTACTTTACACTTACTTGCTCATATTCATAAAAAGCCATTTATCAAATCACCAGGGGCCTCCGAACATACAATAGATTATACATGCTATTTCAAATTTCTGGCTGGATAGTCCTGGTAGGCCCAATTGTTTTACGTTTCATATTGTCATCCGACTTCTTCAAAATTTGCAGAACCCAAACTTTTCTCTAATAACGTCTGGCTTAATTTTAGATCTTCATATGGACAATTATATCCTAAATGTTTTTGCAAATACTTTTGTCTCAAATTTTTTATCTGTGCAATTTTTAGTAAGCTCTAACTTCCCTTAAATAAGTGAAACTTTTTTTCTCCATCTAGGGACCGTACTTTTTTGAGCAATTAGATTTAAAAGCTGAAACCAAAAACATTTAAAACCCTGTGCAGGGATTGAAAACCACTTTCTGAAATTTGAAAGTGTCAAACAAGTTCTTTCCCTTGTATTTCATTCACAATGTAGAAAGTCAGGATGTGGTAAACAAAATTCTAGTATTTCTCAAGTACGAAAACAATCATCCAGTGCAAGTTGGTTGGTTTTCGGTTCTCATTTTAAATCCTTCTTCATGCTGATCTGCTGGAAAGGCCCTTATGAATATATTCATGCCTTAATAAGTTACATTTTACCATGTTTGTCTCCTTATCTCCTTTCCCAGCGTCATAATTCATTAGGTAGGGTCCTCTTCTAAGAATAAGAATAGAAAGTGGAGAAAGTCTCCCATGACTTTTATATGGAAAAGAAAGTCTCGTTCTTGGAACTGGAAGTCCTGGATTTAAAATGAGAATAGGAAACGGATAAAAAAGTTGGCAATAATTTTCTCCAGGGTCCCTTATCCGTCCCAAGGATCTTTCTCTAATTATGCTCACTCAACCATACTCACACCTAAGTCATGCGAGAGAGAAAAGAACCCTTCAGAATGAATGAATGAATGAGTAAAAAATCTTTTTTGGGGTTTGGGAAGGGGTCCTTTTGCCAAAAATATTGTAATTGTAGATTTTCATTCACACACAAGGTTTGGAAAGCCAAAACCTAAATGCTCATATTGAATTCGCTGTGTACTTTTGTGTACATAGATGGGCATTTTCCATTTTGCGGGCCATGGTGAGGTGAAGTTATACATATGTTGGATATGTTTTCCATTAATTGCTTATAATCAAGCTTTTATTTTATACTAAATTTCTAAAATTCGGCAATTTGAAATTTTGAAATTCGGCAATTTGAAATTCGGCAATTTGAAATTCGGCAAATTTTGAAATTCGGCAATTTGAAATTCGGCAATGTAAGCTCACAAACTAAACTTTGTATGACTTATAGTTTCTACAGAATTTAAGGGGGAGAGGGATCCCAAAATTATTACCATGGATAATTTAGAAATTTTCTTGTTTATACCAAAAAAACGGACAGTGCTCCTTGTGAAACGGAACGCAATACTTTCGTTTTTGCTTTAAAATAGAATTTGGATTGGATGGTGATATGACATCTATCATATCACACGGAAATGATGGAATTCGAAGTATATTTGCGAAATTCCAGTACTCTAATTCAGAATTATTTTCCGTGACAACTAACATTTTTCATACACCCCGGTCGGAGCACCAGTCATGTACTAACAAAATTAACATTGAAGTTAACGGCAATTAAAGTTAGACGAGACGGATCTCCAATTCTGGCTGTTAAATCGGAGATAGCCAAATTGTAGGCAAGAAGAATATCGAGGGCCTATGAAAGCGTTTTTTTTTTCAAAAATTTTTTTCTAGCCTTAAAATGCGGTTTGGTGCCGTTCTCCATGTCCTTGTATGTTAAAAACCACTTTCTTGAAAAAATCATTTTGAGCAACTAGTTGAAAATTTCGAGAAAAAACTCTTCCATAGGCCCTCCGTAATCGCGTGTAGAATAAACCGGTGTAAACCCGGTGGGTAGTGAAGGTGCGAAAGGCTGTGTAGGCTGTGTAGGCCGTGTAGACCAAGGCTGCGAGGTTTGAAAATTTCATAAAATTTTGGAAATTTCATAAAATTTTGGATTTTTTATAAAATTTTGGATATTTCATAAAATTTTGGATATTTCATAAAATGTTGGATTTTTCATACAATTTTGGATTTTTCATACAATTTTTGTGAATGTGTCATTTTGTACCTGCTCTCCTTAAGGAATTTTTTGAACTGTGCGCCCACCTGTGCCCTCCTGGGCATTGGTCCCTCGAACTCATGATGGCTTTCTCTTTCTCTCCATGTTCATAAAATTTATGAAAAACACTTGAAGCTTTCACATTTGTATGGAAACCATGAATGAAACCAAATTCTCTTCCCAGTGGCATTACATTAGGAATTCATAAATGAAATTTTAAAATTCCAGTCACCTCCTCGAGAGATCAAATCAAAATGTTTCTATTCATCTCTGGGTTCCCTATATGATTTGAGTATAATCAATATAATCATGTTCAAGGGGTTAACAAAGTCCATTTCGTTCGTCATTTTTATCTGTGCCATAAACTTTCTAACTTTTACTATTCTATTTTTCAGGGACTTGAGTGGAAACAATCTAACTCGGATCCAAGCCTCAGATTTTGAAAATCTAGGGAATCTTCTCGAGCTGTAAGAATAATAATTTTTATACAAAGTATTTTAAATTAGAAATGCATTTGATGGCTAAGCACGTAGTTTCTTTTGACCTAAATTGACCTGATAAAACTGCAGAAATTGCACAGTAGGCGACGTAGCGGAGAATGTATAATTCAAAAGCTCTTTTGTAAGTAAGTTTTTGAGTTTCGAATTTCAATGAGAATCAATCAAAGGGAGGCATGGGTAATGTTCACGTGAAAAGATGAAATTTTCCATTAAAATTAGCATCTAAAATATTTAGGTTCGACGTTCAACTTGCTCGTTCTTTAAAAATCCAAAACATAAACCGGAAAGTTTCATTCATTTGATTACATAATTGAATTTGACTTGAGGTTTGAGTTTACAAAATCCGATATATGTAAAATGGCCTCATCTTCTGTTCCCAATTTATGGCTCTACCAGATTTCTCAAGTCACAATTCTAAATGGCTTCTAAAATTCATAAATTATTCCTCAATTAACGCACTTCCCTAGACTTGTCTCATCGTGCATCCCACCGCATCAGACAAACTCTTTCCTTTTAGTTTCATTGGAATTTGTGAGCTCATCTTGAGATCTATACAAACATAAATTAAAGAGATTTTTTAGCCGTCCACAAAAATGTGTAGATTTCAAATACAATAATTGTATTTGCTTTAATAAGCTTGCTTTGCAAATTGCAACTTACTCGAAACAAGTCAGTCAATGAAATTATTTCATTGACTGACTTGTTTCGAGTTTTACATGCGAGAAAGTCAAGTCAACAGCAAAAAAACCAAAGTGGTTGTAGTCGAAGTGACGCCAAAATGCGTAAGCATTATTCAAAACGCATTCTTACGTTAGTTCAGTGACATTTTTCTTAAGCAATCATTTACGAGTTTAAATGTTGCCAAAACGGACAGCTTTAGGGTTATATGCTCGAAAAATCAAGTTTCAATCGTTGTTTCGATGTATTAATTTTGACTTGAAGTTAAAGTGTAATGTAATGAGTCATGAAGAACCGTATTTCATTTTTAACACATAAATAAAGTCAGGAAAAAGTGGTTTCTTCCGGTTCCGGTCCTCAAAGTGTTTTCCGTCCACTAATGACAAACTTTACGATAATTTCTCTTACTTTTCACTTAGAAAGCCCTTTTCAAGCCATTATTCTGAGGGATTTAACCTCAAAAGGAGTTTCTTGCCTTTAATGTACTGTATGTATCCTATGCTCCATTATGGTTAATAGCAAAAATCTTAACTTTTGTTACTCATGATCCTATCATTCCTGTGATCATTGTCCTCAATAAACCCATTGTCTTGTTCCTGGATGTTTTTCTTTTTTCATAAAAGTAGCTACTGCGTAGGTAGTCGTTAAAACCAGAATTGTACTGCTATTCTGGGTGAAAGGCCTTTGGTCCATTCTACTTGATAAGCTAAAGCTACAGAGATGATGTTATGAATTCTACAGGAAAATATTCATTATATCCATTTTTCGGTGCAATATTTGTACCATGTAATTCTACACATATTTAGTTATTAAGAGGAAAGCGAATATACTATTAAATTTGATCTCCTGATAAATGAAGTAATTTAAACAATGGCGTATTTTAAATGTCAAAAGCCAGTTGCTGAACCATTAGCACTCAAATCTAACCACTTACATTCCCTTCCCTTTTCTTTTCAGGAATCTCAATTCCAATGTAATCACGGAAGTGGACCCAAGTGCCTTTACTCATCTTGTAGAATTGAGGGAGTTGACTTTATCACGAAATCAATTGAGTCATTTCCCATCCGAACCTCTTCAGTCTCAACAGAGATCCCTTGAGCTCATGTGAGTGAAAGTTTTTATAAAGAATTTGTTTTCAGGGATTACGTCTGTTGGGTTGGACCAACTGACATTTGTTGGATTTGTGTGTAAATGAAATCGGTATTGGTAATATTGGGACCATAATGTATCTATATAGGCTGGCATTCCAAGTTTATATTTAGTCTTGTATTTGAAGTTTTGGCTTTGAATTTAAATATTTCCATGATTATGGTCCTTTCAAGGATCAGACTTTTCAAAAAACACTTGCAGGAGACCCATGATAAATTAATGATATTTCTCAAAGTTATCATCCACATATGTAATGCAGATGATCATGATGACACGGCCCTGAATTGTGATGTTTAGTACCCCAAATATGTTTTGGAGAAAGTTTGATTCTTACACATCAGAATGTAATGTTATTGTTTTCGAAAGTTCTTCCTGTACATGAAGTTCTTTTATCAGCAATAAGAAAAGAGGGGATTTGATGTGCGTGGAACAACTTGTCAATATCAAAGTTTTCCTTAATATGAAAGTTTGATAGCAGAAAGGATAGGCGCCACGTTGTTTCGAGACTATCAGTAAGCACACTAGAGCTGCAAGAAACAATATAAGCAGCAGGCAGCACTACTACCAAAGTCTTCCTGACCAACTAAAAGTCAAATATTTGACCTTATCGACTAAAGTCATATAATATTTGATTCAATGTAACTAATGAAAAATGGAATTTTTTAAATTGGATCTCCTGCAAATAAATTCAAGTTTTAGTGTAACCAAATGGCTTCAACAATCGCCTAAATAGGCTTCTACTCTACAAGTATATAATATGTAAAAACCAATCTTGCACTCTATTAATCGGTAACACCCCCTGGTAGTTAACGTACTTTGTTCGTTGTCTCATTTCATTCTTAAAAGTATTCAACGCTCATCGATCAGAGAGACAAAAAGGTTAGCTTTATTATCGTTCGCATCATTGTTTTGCCGCTTACCAACACATCTTGAGTTGTTTTAGTTATCCAAACACACGTACGTACTCACTTCTACTCTTTAAAAATTTTATGAGGTCGTAAAGTACTCGTAGTAAAGTTTACTGGAAAAGAAGTGTGAATTATTGAGTCGTTTGGGCTTTCTTAATGCCTTTCCAGTCACACACAGGAGGCCTTCACTAACTAGGCAGGAGGACTAATACAAACACAGAGGAAAATATAACCCAAAAAAGTCCAATTAAGTTCTCGAGGTATTTTGAAATTGCCAAAATGTTTAGGAAGAAAAGGAGCGAGTGGTTAGTAAATCAATTAGACGAAACAAAAAGGGCTTTACGAGATTCTATGAAGAGTTAAAATAAATTTACATAAAGCCAGGGACTCCGCCTAACATCTGTATCCTACAAATGCAACTTTAATAAATCTGATTCAAAAATAAATTTTACAATGTCCTTCCACATTCTAGCAAAATTATGTCATTTGAGGTGCATATGTTGCTTGCAAGCACCGCTGTTTAGTATCAATACTAAATCTTTTTAAACGCTGAAAACTCAGAATGCATTCTTTTAAGAACTCAGAAAGAGAACATGTTTGCAGTTCAACGATCAACCATATTATTTGGCAGCGATTTACTTAAATCATATATCCAAAAATTTCCTCAAAAGAAAATCTATACTCACAAAATAACATAAAGAATCTTGGAAGAACCCATAAAACCCCAAAGGTCAAAGATGATTCTGACCTAGGACACGAAGCGCATAAGAGATTCAAGATAAAAAGAATCGAAACCCCTTTTATTTTTTGCCTCTTTCAGAAACTTGGAGTACAACAAAATCAGTCGACTGGAAGACTACATTCTTGGAACCAACTCCAGACTTCATGCTCTGTAAGTTCACCAACCAATATCCATATGTGTGAGCTCTTTTCCTTATTTTTTGACTTTTTGAGTACACAACAACAACAAAGGGAGAAAAAGTAAACTCATTTAGGCTCTCAAGAAAAATTGGAGCTGAACAAGAAAAAGTGGTTGAGGTTTACCCACTTTTCAGTGAAAGTCTTTCCGGTTGGTGAAAGGAAATTTAGGGAAAAGAAAGTGGTTTTTTGTTCACACTTTCTCCAGGTGTGCTTCTCACTTTCTCCTTGACTCAGGCCTTTTATTGGATCCTATATCTGTATAAACATAAGAGGGAAAATGTCATGTGTGCGGGCCTTGTATGGTTCTGATATTGAGAATGAAAAGACAAAAAGTTTGTAAGGTGAAAGTTTAAGACACGGTCTCGCCTTACATCAAACAAAAACTTTTACTGTATAAACCAAAGTTTTGGCTGGACGTAAGTAAAGGATGTATGAAAGTTGATGGTCGTGTGACGATCCGACACGGAGGCGTAGCCAAATTTTACTGTATAATGTGTTGAAGTTTGTATTTGAAGTTCTTATTGGAAATGTAGGTTCAAGGGACCTAAGATGTTTTGAGAAGAAGGTGAAAAGTCAATTTAATGTAGGAGATAAGTATTTACATTTTTAGGGGTCAAGACAGGGTCATGGATAAACTTTTTCTTTTGAACTTAATATGCGTACTGAAACTCGAGTAGAGGCTCCGGATTTTTCACCCATTTTGGAAAATGATGCTTTTGAGTTGGCTTTGGGTTGAAACCTTATGTATTTTTGTTTTGTTTGAAGAATTTATCTTAAAGATTAAACATTGAATTGTTACTTTCTGTGATTTCTAGACTCCTTGGACATAATCAAATTCAGTTCATTTCAAATCAAGCATTCTCAGGATTAAGCCTGTTGCAAATTTTGTAAGTTTTTTCGCCTCTTCATTTAAGCCAATATGGCATTATTAAACAAAATTAACCCAATCTTGCTCATACTTTACTTGCTTTAGCTTAAATTTGATGAAAAGCTGAATTTTCAATCCCTGTGAAAGTGAATGCTTTATTTTCTGTAATGAAAATTTGTACAAAATTTACTGTATCAGATGCCAGGGCTCCATGGATTTAAATTTAATTATTCATGGTCTAACTTGTCAATTTACAGGGAATTGAACGATAATAGACTGACAGTGCTCCCAGACTCTTTAATCAAGCTTCGGAACCTCCAAGAGTTGTAAGTCTCTTCATTTTCACAAAACTTGGTTAGATACCCTCCGCTTTACTCCATTAAATGTAAATTCCCAATTTATTTGGTTCTCGCGTCCCTCTAATAAATAACTCGAGGACTTTCACCCCAGATTTAAGTAAGGAAGCCATCCAGTTCCTATCTGGATCAGTTAAAACTTAAATTGGTTTTTGTGGTTTTGGGCGATGAACCTGAATTTGAAATGTTGGTATGGATTTCAGTACAATGCATTTTCACTGGAATGAAGGGAGAAATCTATTTCCATAGAATTCAGTCCCCGAATTATTAGAATATAAAGAGTGAATCCAGCTGAAAGATTAATGACCCTGGAACTTATGTGCTGTTTTTTGCTGCTATTGACTAGAAAAACAGTAAAATGTGTTTGAATTTTGCTGCAGATGCACTTGGAATTTGATTTGGGATGTCGAATATGGAATCCACCTTGATTTGGGGACATGACATGCTTTTTTAACAGCTTCAGCTTAATTTCATAAGTTACAAGGACAGAGGATGAAGTGTATGAAATATGAACGGGTGTCCTCCATATATTTTCTAACCACTTTCATTGCCTCAAAGTGTTAAAGTAGCAACCCCTCTCATTTTCTCCTAAATTACAGAAGTTTGGCAAACAATCGAATCACAAGGTTGGACAAACCACTTCATTCCTTACTTCCTAAACTTGTCCTCCTTCAACTCAGAGGAAATCCCCTTCAATGGATCCATCCTCAAGGTTTTACACACCTCAAGTACCTGAAGAAACTGTAAGTCGTAAGAGTATATGGTTTTCTATTGGGGTCGACTTACATACATGCAAAAATATATGGTCAAATTCAAAATTAGAATGTTTTAACAAAAATGTGTATAGATGACCTCCTCATGAAAACTACTGACCCAGAAGCTTTCAAAGTGTTTAATGCAACTCATGTTCCAAAATCAGTGGTTTTCTGAACTTTTGCCATACGTTTTTGCTGGAAATTTACCGTTTCTAACGGGTTAACAAGTTTATACCCATAAGGAAATAATCCTTAATTTTGTAGACTTTATTTGGCCCTGATCCACACGTGTTGGATTTCTCAAAGCATGAGAGAACTTGAAGTTGATGAGCTCATCCCCTTGTCCCTAATTCTCTCTCAAGGTCCTAATGGTCAAAGTTTTTGAATGAGAGCCCTTGATTACTTTTAGTTGTCCAGGTGGTAGTAGAAAGTATTTTCATTCTCATTAGTTCCCCTTACCCTCAGAATCACAATGGCGTAAAAGTTAGTTCATTGTCCTCCTCTCCTGTAAGGATTGTACACTAGATAAAATTGAAGGGATTAATATGAAGTATCAAATTTAAATGGAATTACAACCATGAAGTACCGTAATTTTCTAACAATGTGTTATTTATCAAAATTTGTCAAAACCACAAGTACATAGATCTAGTGGTTCTTTAAGAAAGTTTCCATCTCAAGAATGGATTTGTAACTTTTAAAACTTCAATTTAAAGTGGCACTTCTGAAGTCTATCCAGTGAAATCCCATTCAGGATAGGACAGCAAAAACAAAATTGTAAAATAGAACGCCTTACATAGTGTTATTGGATAGTAGTCAACTTTCATTCGAGTTCCTTTGCATTTTATATGTTTCTTCGACCACTTACTTTCAGGATCCTTTCTGATGTAAGGAACTTGACAGAGTTTCCAGACTTGAATGGAAGCAGCTCAATAGAAGTCCTTCGTATCGACCGTTGCTCTCTTTCCTTCATCCCTTTGGATCTTTGCTCCTTGGTCCCAAAGCTCAAAAGCTTGTAAGTTTTTGTTTGGAATTTCGTATTGGAAATCAGAGCGCTTTAAAAGGGTTAACTTTGGATATGGATGGACGGACAGTTTTATAGTTCAACAAAGGAAGGATTCTCCAACAGAGGTTTATGTATTTCTCTCCCTTTTTACCATTTTCAATTTAAAAGATTGGAAGAAGAAATTTCTTTGCTTCGAGTGCTTTGACGTAGTTTAAACTCGCCAAATCAAATGTTTGGTCAACTTTATACATTTTACGTAATAATAAACCGTTAAAACGACGGATTGTGTAACGAAGGGGTGAACATACATGTGAAGGGAAAGATTAAAAACAGGTCAGACACAGGCCAGATCCAGGCCAGAAACTACTAGGGAGTATTCGGAAATACTAGAAAATTACTCGAAAGTACCCGTATGAGTCTTTCCTGCCGTTTGTCAGCACCAACCAAATGATTCCGGAAATCCATCCATACTCGAGCAAATATTTTCATTTTGAGAATAAATGGGGACAAATATTTTCAAATCCTGGATTTTAAAGAGCAAATCAATTTGACATTGAATCTAAAGGTCGTTTATGCACACGTAGGTTTAAGCAAATGTGTTTCTCCAATCCAACAAT
>JAQIYE010000266.1:0-14432 GCA_034699765.1 Xenyllodes armatus
CTCTTCTACTTCATACCCCGACTCCTGAACCCAACGTATTTATTATCAAATATAAAAAATATTAGGTATATGTAATTAACTTGTTAATTGTCCTGTACACACTTACTGGATACAAGATCTTTCGCATCTCTACAACCATTGGACTTGGATCGATGTATGCCTTTTGACAGTCAATAAACCGCTTAACATACTTCTCCGTTTTTTTAACAGCCCTTGTAATCATGTCATTCAAAACGGCACGTGAATGATTGTAAAACGTCGGGAATCGGTGTTGAGAAGCTGATTCCTCTTCACAACGTCCAATGTTAACCTCCATCTCTGCACGGACGTCATCCACGCATTTGATACAAGGACGCAGCAATCGGTCAATCAACTTCTTAATGTGTCTTTTGAACAGACCCTGTAAAAATGAGCACGCAATAATATATATGAGATCAAGGGGTAAAATAGTATGTTATAATCTAATCGAACCCATGTGATAATAATAGTAAAATAGTTTGATCTAACCCCTGGAATCACAAATTCCAGACCAAGCCCACGAGCACGTCCAAGTCCAGCTAGAATTTGGGTCGCAAGTTCATTCTTTGAGTGATCCGTACGAAACTCAACCTCATTAATCTTATTTTTAAACTTGTTTTTAAAAATAAAGTTTAAACGTGCTGCTCCTATAAGCTCTTGGGAGCCAATGATGCACTTAGGGATTCCGGTCAAACTTGACTTGTAAGACTTTGCAAATTTTAGAACAAGGTCATCATGTTCTCTTGAAGGATCCCGAACTTCCTCCCCAAATGAACGTAATTGTTTATCAACCTCCCCGATTTGATCCTCTACTTGTCTCTGTTCATTGTGCATCATAGTATATATTAATTTGGGAACACCGTTTGATCAAGACTACTTTTGTTTTTAAATTATAACAATTTATAAGCATTAGCACAACTTGTGCAAGTACCTTAAGTTCAGGAAGATATTCCCGTATATGTCCTCGAAGGAGAATCGAGAGCCTTCTGGCTAGGTATTTGGACCCGTTTTGTGAGGCTAGGTCTGGGTATTTCTCTTTCAAAAATTTCTCCTCATCCTTGAGAGCATCTTCCATTGATTTGTTCTTATTTATATCCTCCTGAGATCGGTTGACCACTCCTATAATCCCAAGCTGCACTTGAACATCTTTTCCGGTTAACACGTGAGTGGCATCTGTACCCTTATCCATCATGTCTAATTTTGTGATAACAGCAAGTGTCCTTTTCCCTTCGGGGTCAATTTCTTTAGCTAATCCAAGACTCTCTGCAGTACCCAAATCACTATGCGCAGCATGCACAGCGAGTATAATGCTCTTCGGGTTTTCGATGTATCTCTTGATCAACGCACGAATTTCACCAACAATACTCTTCGGTTGATCTGAAGAAGCAACCTTTTTAAAGACATATATAATAACGATTTTCAAACTTAAAAAAAGGTTTTCATTTAAAATGTTCGTATATTGTTAAAATGTTTTTAAAAACAAAATTTACCCTTAGAATTCCTGGCAAATCAACCACAGTCAGATTAGCCACATTTGGTGAGTACACTTTTAAAGTGATTGCATCGCTTGATATTGCCCTCTTGGACTTAGTTTTTGAATCCTCATTTCCTTTTGAAAGGAGTTTTTGAGTTTCCTTTTCAATCTCTTTTCGTACTTCATCAAAGTCAGTAAATATATCATTTTTAGTGTGGAGAAACTTGCAGAACTCGACAGGATTCATTGTTCCTTTATAGAAAAAACATCAAGATGAAAATCAGTGAAATAACGATCTTCCCGGTCGGTGTTTATTAAACTATAAGCCTACACCTTCCACATTCTAAGGAACTGATGGATTTTGGATTTGGTTCTTACCATCTTCACAGCTACGATGTTTTTTATCGTTCACTGGGCAGTGAATCAGTTGCATGAGTAGCGGACATCTGGTAACAGTCCCTGTCCCGCGTGGAAGAAACGTTTGGCCAACGAAGCTCTCCAGCACAGAGCTTTTGCCTGCGCTCTGAAATTCCAACAGAATAAAATGTATAACCCACTAAACCAATTTCAAAGCGTGTTTCGATCGAAATCACAAACTAAACACACATAACCCCGCGGACTCGTATGTCTTACGACTATACTACGTACGACAAATTAAAGAGCTCTATTAACATCTATCGGAATACTGCTTACCTGATCTCCAACCACAACTATTTGTGGTAACTCCAATTTCTTTTTCAACTCCTCATCAAAATTCACTTTATTGAACAAGTCCTGCAACTCATTCATCAGTGGAACAAGCTCCTCCTCCATCGTGACTAAAAAGTAAAGAATGACCCAACAAACAAGTGTAAGGTAAAGGTCAAATCCAAGCATAGCTTCTTCTTGAACTTACTGATATTTTGTCCAAGCAACAAAGGACAAGACAAAGGAAGCGGAAGGTCAATTGAATCCTGGCCTAGATCAACGGTTGGGTTGAAGTTATTCCCAAGAAGCTTCTATCAGGTCAGGGTCAGAATGATGCTGTTGTTGTGTGTTGGGGCCCAGGTCGAAGTCAGTCAGAACTTCTTATCCACTCCACCCGTCTCCAGACCAGAACAACCTCCTCCAAAGAAAGCTGAAAGCGGAATGGCAGAGCACAAGGCAAGCAAGCGTCCCTTTGTCCCTTCCCATCGAGTTTGGCGTCGTAGTCGTAGGCAAAGGTAGGTAGGGTGGGCCTATTTTTTGTACATGGGAATATGAGAAAATTCTTGGAACTGAAATGATTCATTCATTCAGAGTTAAGACCACAAGACCACCCAAGAAGGGAATATTCAAGGGACTCACTCACTACTGGTACTGGTGACTCATTCACTCTCCTCCCATTCTGCTGCTTGGTTATTGAAGTCGTCTTTGTTCATATTTTTTGTCCTCCAAGTCTTCCAGAAGCTTCCTTCCCTTCAGTAATGATGACTCATATGCGTCATGTCCACTTTCATTCATTCATCAACCTCATTTGTTTTACCATTTAAAAAAAATGAAAATATGGTTGAATTGAGATAACGAAAAATGAGAAAATTTTGGAGTTTGGCCTAGCAGGTGGGTCACCAAACCAGTTTCTTGACTTGACCCTCACGACATGCTTTGTTTGAGGTTTGACCTTGTACCTGAATTTTGCCTATGGAAATTGCTTGTTGATACAGGCCCTTTTGACTTTAAATTTAATTCAAGTTACAATACAAACAATTATTGTCTTAAAGTATTTCCGTTGCAGAACCCAATTATTGGGGCTAGATTGAGATAGATAGATATGGCATTTCTTATTTTTATTAAAAAGTCCGGCGAACCCGACTTTTGTCAAGGACTTAATTAAGACATTTTATTCATATGGCTTGCACTAATCTAAAATTAAATTATACTGATACATTAAACTAGATGATTGTTTTGAAATCATTTCGAAAAGCAAAATTTTGGGGTTCCACAAATATGGAGGGTCGAAAGTTGCATTTTTACCTTGACCCTTATTATGATGCTGTTTTTTAGATTACATGCAGAAAGGACGTTACCATTTACCATTAATTAAGTCAAGTATATGTTATATGGTGATATAGGACCACATTTAAAACAAAACTATCAAATATTTTTCAGGTTCAAGTTTGTTTTGAGCCCGAAGCGAATACTACATGTTCGTCGAATTGAAGTTTTTGAGGTCATTGCTCGTTCAATACTTTATGCCCCAAGCAATAACATAATAGAAGAGATGACTAAGGTCGAGTAGTCCAATAGGGTATCAGGGGAAATGGTATGAACCCCAAGGGGCCTAATCCTAAGTGTTTTACAACAACGAAGGGTCCTTCGCTCAATCCCACTCCTGACCCTTGACCTTATAAATGACCTAAACTCAATTGATTTGAGTCGTAGTTGGATAATTGGATAAGCTTGAACGACCAATTGATACACAGCACTACTCCCTGCCCAGGTCAAATATATTTTTAGAAACATCGATAACTCGGCTACAAGGACTACAAATACACAAAGGATAACGGCCGAGAGCATAAAGATTTCTGTTACAAGTATGATCCCTGTTAGGGAACTTTTCATTTGTTCAGCAAGGAGTTCCAAGGTCATAAATCCATGAAGGACTTTTAAAATATCCGAGTCTGTTGAGGAAGAGTCATCCATTTTCCTCTTCTTTAAGATCACCCCTGAATTTGAGTCTCTCAGCTCTTGAAACTTGATATGATCCTGAAGTCGATCTATAATTCGAGTCATATTAACAAATACAACGTTTTGAATAAAAATTGATCCAAAGAATGTTGGATGTCCAACGAATGTATGAAGGGAATTGACTAAGCAAAGTCCAATGAAGTAAAATGAAGTTCGAAGGTCATTTAGAGAGATACACATTTGTTCTGGATCCAGGAGAGAAGTGATAAATGCTGGATTTGATGGGACCAGAATCACTATAAAGATCAAAAGAGATCCTGTCCCAATACATATAAAATTGTAGAATCGCCTCTGAGTATCCATGACCCAACATTGGCGTCGAATCCTTTGTTCCGGATGTGGAAATTCTGCAAGGGCATGGGAAAACAAAGCCACAACTGTGCTTTAACCCATTTTATGACAGCGTTTAGAAAATCGCAACTTACCCTCAATTACAAATTTTTCCAATCGAATGAGCGAGGACAAACAATGACCAAATGCCCCATCCCCTCGAATAATTATAAAATGGACACAACCAGAGAGACCAAATCCAAAAAACCAAATCGGTTGAATATAATATCCAGACTCCATTGAAATGAATTCAAAATTTGTCCAGGAATTGACTCCAAGCATAAGGATTTGAGTGGCGACCACAAACCATGTTGCCACTAAATAGAAGCCAAATACATAGAAGGACCCTTTCCGGATAAACTCTATTTGAAGGTCATCCCTTAACTTGAACGGCCAGAAACCATGCCAGTGAAGACATTCCAGAACTTTTGTATAAGATCTGGATAAATGTGTCCAATTCCAAGGTGTGGAATTTGTGGATGGTGGTCTTGAGGTCAAATCATTGCCCTCTTTATCCTGCTCATCTGTCATGGTGGGGATTGCTACCCCTTGACTTTTCTTTTGTGTCATGTTTCTTTTTAACCCCGCAAGCGAATCTTAAAACCTGGCCAGTGAACGACTACTTTGTAGTTGTCCAAGAATATTTAGGAACTTGACATAAAAATGTGTGTTCCAAAACTGTTGCTTCACCATTATATATATATATGTGGGGGCCAAAGAGCCAAGGTCCATTATATTTCTCAAGGAATATGCATCCAACCAAACGCCTAATTATAACCTGTTTGATACATATAATTAAATCTTAAGCGGCGAGTATAATTCTCAATTTCTTAAGTAGGTTTGATTTTGAAATGAATGAACTACGACTATTAGGCACACAGTATAGATAAATGTGGGGATTTTAATGGAGGATTGGATGAGATGAGAGTATGAAGACCGAACTCCTTCCTTCCAATTATTGTGCCAATATTTCATTTGTTCAGAAATTATTTTAAAATGATTAAAGGGTGAACCTCTATAGTTAAGCTAATGGTATCTGGCTGTCTGTCTGTCTTTCTGAATTGAAATTTGACACAAAACTATACTATTGAGAGTTTACAAGTGCTGCTCAGTACATAGGACGCAGTTTCGTCAATCGCTGTAATTCAGCCTTGACATTTTATATAGCCAGGGTTTAATAATAACCATATCTTGATGTCTATGTAAAAAGTCACTTCAGACGAGTGGAAACTCTTCCTGTTGTGAACTTAAGTTGACCCCAGGCACATGACCCTCACGCCTTATATTCTTTAAGTCCACAATGCGTTTTCTAATAAAATTGAAGATTAGATTGTAATAAAAGTTACTTTCGAATGGCACAAGCTCTCATCTTTAGATCATTTTTGCGGCTTTCATATTGTCATTGTCTCCTGCTATTCGTCTTCCACTCCATGTCAAAGTAATATTCGCATTTAAAAACATTTCATGACTAACCACTTATACACTCTTTAAGAGAATTCACTATTGTAGTTCCAGGAAAATTCTTAATAAAGGCCGTAACCCGCATTATTATGGACGTTGCTGAATTCGGGAGCCGGCCGTGGACGAACGGCTTTCAATATTGAAAATTATTGTCATATCCACGTATTATATGCTGTCCACTACATACTTCATCAAATCCCCGTTCTATCTCTAAAGTAAGCTAACAATTTTGGTAATTCCACAGTTTATGGGTTAGCTTACATACATATAATTAAATAAGAATTTAACGGACATATTTAAGATTTAGAAATGAACATTAATGGTGAAGGAATGATGGAACAAGGAAACATAGATAATTTATTTGTTTATTATGGGTTGCATTAGCAACGCATTATAAGATCAAATGCGTCCGGTCTGTCCGTCCGTCCGCCTGTGTAGACAATCTCTCGGGAACGTTTTTACCTAGCAACTTCAGATTTTCAGGATAGTCCTTTGAGGTCATAAGTGAGGTCAAGTTCGAAGATGGGCATTCCAGGTGACCTTTGACCTGGGGCTGCAATGGTAACCCCCCCTGGGGTAACCCTGATAATCCATATCAATATTGGTGTCAATCAACGGGGTTTGGAGTGGGGGATCATAATTTGACATGGCGACCCTGACCTTTTTGACCTCCAGAGGTCGCGGAAGGTCAAAAAATTGAAAATTCAAATATGGTGTCTTTCAACTCACATGGATGATGGGATCACGGTACGGTATGGGGTTGCTGATTTTATGTCAACGGTTTGACCTCCAGAGGAATTCCCCCACATTTGACATTGTCATCAATATGTATTCATGAGTCTTCTTCTTACATCCTTCATCCTGTGATTAAAATATAGGAACTGCATCATTTGGTGATTGAATATGTCCAGCTTTTTGTTTCGTTTCCTTTGGACTCTCTATGGAGGTTTGAGTTGTTTTCCTATTGTGGCTGCTGAGAGGAGGAAAAGGTGGTTTTGTCTTTCCTGGCTGGGTGGTACTTCCTTTTAGGATTCTTTGGTCCGGGTAAGTCATCAATTGAATCGGCCAAAAGAGAAAAAAATTGATTGACTAGATGATTGAACTTATTTTCATCCTTGTCCCCATCTAGAAGCCATTGAAATTTTGTTAGGAAATCGTTGATTTGGAGGTTCACCTTGTCAATTTTAGAATTGACCCCAGTTGATTCAGGGGCAGCCTCTTCTTGCATTTCCAATTGAGACTGGGAGTCAGGTTTATTCGGGCTCAAATGCTGGAAGACATCTTGTCTATGCTCGTTTGGATGAGCCCTTCTTATGTGCTGTTTGATCCCTGTTTTCTTGAAGGTTTCTGACAAACATGAAATTGAACTTGATCTGGACTTGACTTGGTAGATTCCGGACGACGGTAGGTCCACTTGAAGTTTTTGTGGCTCAGTTTTTCTTCCGCTTGGCATTGTTGCTAAGAGGACTTGGGTAATGTCATGTAGAAATAGTTGACTCCAAGGTTTTGGTAGGAAAACAGGTAAAGTTGGGGTTAATACGTGACCTCGAAAAAGGTCAGGTCAAATTAAACGTCAACGGTCAAATGAAATGGTAAAATGTGAAAGACGTTTAATTTCCAAACATTTTGGTGTATGATACTTCTAGTTAGATTTTAGGGGATGCCCTGTGAACAAAATGCTCAATGGAAGGCCAGTTCTAACCCCCTAGTGATCATGACTGGGTCTGGATGATGTCCCTTTGTGGATGAGGTGGTGATGGTGAGTCATGAACAATGACCCGGGTCGTTGTTCTTGATAGCCTCCTTCTCAGGGTCATCATCTGATGATGATGAGGAAGTTGATGACTCCAGGTGTACTCGTAATAATAATATGAGACGACTCAAGAGCATGAACTCCTTCCTACCATTAGAGGTCAAGATTGATGATGAGGAGATGATTGATGAAGAATAAAAATTGAATGGAGAACGAATTTCCGAGATTCAGCAGGTTTCGAATTTAATTAATCTTCATCAGGCTATCAAAAAAACAAATAATAATATCCAAACATTAGGATTACAATAAGAATAATTTTCATCCAGAATATTAATGATAAATGGCTCGGGGTCATCTCCCCTCCTCCTTCTCTTCCAAAGTCGAGGAATGACCCCAATCTCATCCCTGATCAATAAAAATCAGGATGGGGTCTTGTATCAAAGCTCTTCGTCACTTTTTCTCCCACCTCTCTATCCAATGTGGGAGCCGGAGCTGACTTCGACCTCACCCTTCCTAAATCAAAAATAGGAACGGGTGCTGCAGTAAGTTTTGTGGTCAATGTTCCTCTCCTCTCTTCTTCCAATGTGTCCGTCGGAGCTGGCATTGACCTCCGTCCAATGTCTGGCTCAGCAGGCTTTCGTCCAGTGGATTGGTCATGGGTCCTCCTTACCCGCAATCCAAGGTATTCACTGGATATGACCTCCACCTCTGCTCCAACCCTAATGCTCGGCTCAGCCATCGTCCCTCAAGCGTGTTGGTCATCCTGCCTCCTCCTCGTGCAAAAGATCGAGATGGAATCGGAGTTGACCTCATCCAAGTCCTATCTCAAACCAAAACAAGTTTAGGCCCTAAAGTGCTAAGTGATCAGGTCATGGTATCTCCTTCCCCGCCTCATCTTAATGGACGTGTTCGAGCTAGCCTTGACCCTTCACACCCCCAAGCACTTCTGAAAGCAAGATGGGTTCAGCTTAAACGTGGAGTCATGGTCCTTCCTCCTCTGGATTCAACAACAAGTGATGGACTGGACCTTGACCACTATCCACAACAACCCTTCAGGACCCAAGTAGCTCACATCCTGGAGAATGTCCAAGTTACTTTTCCTCCTCCTTTTCTAAACCCACATCTCGTGGAACAAGTAAACTCCAGCATCTCTCGTGCTCGTGTCACTGCCCTTACCCCCTCACATCAAGTCAGGGGTCATATCACCACACCAATCGTGGTCTCCTCCTCATTCTACAGACGTGGAGGTCAGGTTCCATTCCTCTTCTTTCCAGCAAGTAGCACCGGGCGGAACTCAGCCGTTGCTAAACAAGCATTGGCTCGTCATGGATGTAAGGACCCAAATGTTAAGTCCCATGTCCATGTGAGTGACCTCATTATACAGTCCCTCAACCACTCTCTTTCCATGTTCTTGCACTGGGGAGGGAGACACCCTGACATTTTATATCTGGGTTCTCATCCTTGTCGAACCCAAAGGGAGCTACAAGAGCTCTAGACCCTCATTTGTTCCACAAACCCTCAACATAAGTCGGTCATCGAACAAAGGGTCATCATCAACCATAATCCACCTACCTCCGCCTTACATCATGGACGCTTGGAGGTAGGGGACGTTTCAATCCTTAAATGGGCTATGGTTCCTCTCATCGTCACTGCTCCAGCTAATGGAGGCAGTCCTCAGGCAAACTTCTCCAAATCCTCCAAATTGGAATAGGAAGTTTTTGCGTCCATCACCATCCCCTAGCATCAAACCTGGTCATTCTCAACCTCAAAATTCCATCATCACCATTAAGCCTTGGGTTGGGTTAAGCCTTTCTATGCCCTTCAACTCCAAGCATTCGTAGCCCACCGTGATCCTTGTCCCAAGCACCCCTTTAAAATGTATGAATGGTCCATGACGGGCTTAAAATCCCAGACAGTTCCTCTGGACAGAAACAAAAATATGAATGATTTGAAGGGACATGCGGGGAATTCAGGGGTCAGGTGGGTCAAAGGTTGTTTGGTTTATCGTCATAAACCACGGGCGGAAAATGTTCGGGGATTGATCAGTGTTTCGGAAAACTTTCCGAAAGTTTTAGCTCATTTACTACTTTAACTCATTAAAGTAACTTAACAAAAACCGAACAAAACACTGATCAATCCCCGAACATTAAGGGTAAATTTTGAAGATGAATCGATATGTGCATTTGGACTTTTAAATGTATTTGGTGATTAGGATAGTTTTCTTTTTAATGAAATAAAAAATACCATTAGATCTATTGAATTGAATGAAATGGCTTGAGGTTTTATTTGTTTAGACATTTAGAAACTTTTACGAAAGGTCATCATAAATTAATCTGGGTCTCATTTCACCAAAACAATAAACTGGTGGGTCGCATCACAGGAATAAATTTAATATAATTCTTTGTTTTGTAAAAAGTTAGAGTAAATTTTCGTTTTCAAAATCTTAAAATGGATAGCTTCATTAATCCAAAATGTGTAATTTCATATTTCAATAATTTAGTGGATTTGCAGTTTGCTGAGTATATTTTGCGAGAAACAAACAACGAGGGAAAAAGCGCCCTCACATTCTTCTGGAAAAGTTTCAAGAATTATTGGAGAATATGTTTCGGCAGACGACGAAGAGCTGGATATAATTGAAGGTTGGAAGGAATTTATATTAAAATCGTGGACTTGAGCTATTCAGCATTTGAAGGCCAAAAATCTCGTTAAGTGAAAGATGCATTAGTATTTAAAGCCTCAATCCAAGAGTGGGCATGGAAAGTATGTCAGCACTACATATAATAGCATGACTTTGCCTAGACTTTGCTTAGTTTGAAATAATAGTTGCATTAATACCAAATGTTGTCATTGATAATTTCTTCTAAAAGTCATTTCACCCTAAAATTACAGATTTATTTTTAAATTTAACTGGTGAGTCCTTGCCCTTAATAAAAGGTTACATCTCATTACTTTATTACACACTCATATTTTCACAATCATCACACTGATTCATTGCAATTAAAAATAAATACAAATATTTTTGTGTTACACTAGTGAGATTAGAGTACACATGCTCAGCATATGATTTGTTTAACTTCCATACTAATTAAATTAATGTCCTCTCCTATTAGGATCCTCTTTTAACAAAATTTAATAGTTTGGTTATAGAGATTTTGTTTTTGTTTACACACAACAAAGGATAAAACGAAGATTTTCAGCAACCTTGAGTCAAGTCAGGTTCACATTGGACTCCATCTAATGATCGCTATCAACAAAGAACTAGCTAAATTCCTTTAAGTATAAATGTACACTATACACCATTAATGAGTCTCATTTAGGATTTATTAGCCCAGAATGTTATTGTTTCTACCTACAAATACACTTGAATTTAATATAATCATCGGAACTTAAACCCTGAATATGACCTGACCTCCCCACTGTCAGTGAATCAAATGCACATGCTTATAATCTTAGAACTATTCCTTAATTATGCTAACAGTTACAACATCGATTAATCCATATCTGCGAATTAATGCTAATTCAGAAGTCAACAGACATGAAAATATAGCACTTCAGAATGTTAAAGGAAAAATGAAACTGTATTTGTTCTTGTTCAGATTAGCATTAGTGACCAAAAACTGGTTTTCAAAGTAATGACCTGAACCTGAAGTTGTCTGTTCTATCGAAATGAATTGGGTATACAGAACGAATTTAACGTATCCATTACAACATATTCAAGAAAAGAGTCACACGCATACGCCATAACATATGTGGACTATCATTGCGTCAAATTCTTAACATTTGTTTTCCTGAACTCGTGAGGGTTTCATGCTTCATGAAGACATTTCAGATTGTGGGGAAGATTGAAAGATCTTTTTGATATCAATTATGTTATTCTTAATTATATCTTAACTAATCCTTACTATCTTATAAATTAGAATTGTATCTTTTCAAAAATGAGACTCGAGATTGCATATATAGCATAACTTAAACAAACAATTTTGAACAAAAGTGACGAAATCGAACCCTTATTTTTTCACCAATTTAAATGACTGGCTTTGTCCAAAAGTTTAAATACACTTATTCAGGGGCATCTCAAGGTTGAGGGCTTTCTCTTTTGTAGAAAATACGATAATATTCCTGAACAATTTTTATAGATAGATACTGTAAAAGCGTAACATGTAATTGTTGGCTTTCCTCAGACAATGAGACCACATCCCTATTTATCTTATGATTTATTTTTTATATAAAAAGATTTCCTCAAAGATAATTTATAACATCAATTGATTGTTTTCTGATTTAAGTTTTTTCATTGATATATCCTCTTTAGCTTACAGGTTCAAGGAGAGACGTAATTATTATTTAGTTAAATACAGTAAATGATAATCAGTTGTCTCTCTCCCTTTGTCCATATTCTCTTTTGTAATTTTTTCCCATTGAGTCACTTTAGGTGTAATAGCGTTTTGTGCTTTGTTTAATTGGCAAAATTCTTCAGTAACCTTCAAGAAAGTTTTTACATTTTGTTTGTTCTTTGTATGTCCATAATAAATTAAACTGTTCAATCAAGTATTTCATTCTTAAGTTTATCCTACGGGTCTTTAAAAACATTATTGGGACATAACAATGAGAGTTTTTTAAAACAATAAATTACTAAAAAGTCCCTTTCTAGGGCTATTGATGCATAAAATAAAATGAAATTCGTCCATTTGATAAAATGTAACAATTTAGGACCTTTGTTCCTGAATGCAAATATAGAACCTGGACAAATGAACAATTGTACAAATAAGTATTAATAAGATAATGGCTAATTAGACAAACAATGTGGATCTATTCTGTCGATTTCCTCAATGGCGTAATAAATACTTCAATAAGATTGAGAGAACAGGGCAAAAAATAAAACATCCTGCCTGAAATTTCTTGACGAACAAACTCAATTTTGTTGATCCGCTAACCACATATAAAGGGGCAACACGATACAGAGTTCCAGTAGTTTAAGTTACAATAAGTACTACAGAAATTATATGTTTAGTAGCTTTTGGTAGGAAAAATTCCAGTAGTCAGTAGTTTTTGGCACCCAATCCAAATTTAACATATGTAGTTAGCAGCAGTATCCTTTATATCCTCAACGACAGATCACAGTTTCGAGTCTTCTTTTTCCTACAAAAAATTAAACAAGAGGTCACAAGAATTGATAATTAGAGTCTCATTTCTGGTCAGAGAAAATCCCATCAAATAGGCGTATTACAATTAATTGTGACTCACAAAACTAAAGCTACGATTGAAAGATTGAGGAGTATTGTTCTCTTCCTCAATGGTCTCCATTGGATCTTCTACAGACAATGGGACTGATTCACTCAATTTGGCTGCCTCATCCTTCTTCCTTGTCTCTTCCTGTAAAGTAAAAGGATTTTTAAGTTTCATTACAATTACAAAAATCCCAATTTACTGAAAAGCCAGGTTTCAAAAAACTCGCTCAGGCCTTTCACCTTAATAACGGTCATCCAGTGTCGATGATTGTCTTGTAAATGTTTGGTTTGAAGACAAAATATTTTTCTTTTACTCCGTTTGTCATGTGGGGGATGATGACGATGATGATGAGCTGGATCACCACCACCACCACTGGGTTCATCTGAGTACGAAGAGTCATTTTCATTGTCTGTTTCATGGCAACTACTCGAGAGCTCTTCTGTGGTCACGTCCCCTTCATCCTCAGGGTCTTCATCCTCCTCCTCCCAATACCCAGGCAAAATTCCAGCCTCAGCACAAGCCTTACAGAGGGGAGCCACCAAGTGATTGATGAAGGACTCTTGTAATTTAGCCAATTGAGGATGTTCTCGATCCATGTATGGAGAGATTGGAAGACCCAATTGAGCTTCCTCATCCCCTACAATACAATAATACAAAAGAGAAAAATTCAGTCATGGGACAATGAGAAAATGAGGAAAAAAGTTGGATGGGTGAAATTATCCGGACAAAGATTTCGGGCCTACAATACAAACCCAGAGATTTAGAGGTAGGTGAACTTAATTGGATTGATCTGGGTAGGAAATAAAACTTGGTAATTTAATTCCAGGGTCATTAGGCTCAGGGCAGAGAGAGAGAGGCTTGAAACTCAAGGATGCGTTCGAGGCACGCAATAACTTTTTGTATTTTGTGATTAGACACAGGGAGGAGTCAGACAATGCCTCAAAGCTTGTCAAATACTTTATGGGTTAGAATTGTGATCAACTTTCTCTTGAAGGCTTAACCACTGGTTGTACTGTATATAAGAAATTATTCATCGATTTGGATTCAATTCCATCCAATTGAGTAAGGGGTTTGTTGGGGATTTATTAGCTTTGGAACAATACTTATACTTTCAGTTAAGCAATCAAAAAATTCCTTACCTTGTTCATAAAACTCTTCAGCAATCCTATGAGTCCACCGAACATGAATATCATGAAATTTACATGGACCATTAATGTCAGCTAATTTGATACACATTTCCATAACAAGGAGTCGATCAGCTTCCAAGTTCCAGTCAATTCCTACAGAGTCTTCTTCATTGGACTTGGAGTTAAACTCTGCCAAAATCTCAAAATGACGCTTCAAATCAGTCGCAAGGATTGCCTCAATCACCAAGTATCGAAATCTTTTAAACTCCGCCTTGTCCAAAAATTGAAGAAAGTTACAGTCCTCATTGTTCAT
This sequence comes from Xenyllodes armatus, assembly GCA_034699765.1. NCBI lineage: Eukaryota > Metazoa > Arthropoda > Collembola > Poduromorpha > Odontellidae > Xenyllodes > Xenyllodes armatus. The sequence goes on from JAQIYE010000266.1 coordinate 14,409, forward strand.
TAGGAGAGACCAAGCAGCTGCAGC
>JAQIYE010000267.1:0-14420 GCA_034699765.1 Xenyllodes armatus
TTTGACAAAAAACTAATTAAACAAGTTCAAAAATGTCAACTTACCAACTTTTCAAGTTTGTCCACATCCATCTCTTGATTAAGGTCAACTCCAGCCACAACAAGTTTTTTCTGAGACATTGCTTGACCCTGGAAATCAATAAAGGATGTCATTCCAATTAGCACACTTTATTGTAAATCGAATATTGTCGATCCATTATATTTCTCCAGACTGACGACTGACACTCCCTGACCGTATAAAATTGTTCGTGTTTGTATTTACCTTAAAATCAAAAGCTGACCAAGACCGTTTGTAAACTTTCGATTTGTAATTTAATGATTCTTAATAATACAAAAGAATTTTTTTCACAATATTATTTGCAAAATTTTGCTTAAACGATTTCTTTTCTTTTTCGTAATTTCGGAACTCTGACTCAACTTAAAGCTAGAGCTTAAATAAAAAACTGAAACAAACAAATCCACGAAATGAAGATCCAGCAACACTTTTAAAACAAATATATAAAGTAAGGGGGAAAGTGTTCTGGAGCTCTTCTAAAAACCAAAAAAAAATTGGCAAGGACTCTAGGAAAAAAGTTCAAATAAATATTTTTCTACGTGGCGTCTCATTAAGCTTTGCTTAAATTGCAGGGGCTGTAACTAAATCTAATAACAGCTAACCGAAAATTTTTATGAAAAATCAAGCCTCCCTAGAAGTGCCCCTGTTCCATAGACGCCCGTTTGTATTTATTTTTGTTACAATTTAACAATTCGTTGTGGAGTCTGGGTGAGACTGGGTGCAATTTTCTTCATTTTTTTTTTGAGAATCAAAGTCCGGCTCGGAATCGAAACCGAGCTAAAATAATTGTAATCTTCCGTTGGATTCCTATACATTTTGAAACTGTTTTGATTCCTGAGTCAAACCTAATCTAAAATACCCATATATAATAATTATTAAAATTTATCATAAAATTTTAAACGGCAAATTTTAAATACCGCAGTATCATGTATAAGGATTTGATGTGAAATCGTATTTTTTGTCAAAATAAAACAAACGAATTTTTTGCAAACATACAAACCTTAAGATTGTTTTCATTAATTTCATTTGTTACGTTTAAGCTTAGTGATCAAAATCCATTCCGATAGGAGTCCTGGCCAATCTCACTCTTTTAAGAATACTTTTCTTTGACCAAAAATAGTTGTGAAGACATCACGGAAAAGTCAATGGGTGCTGTCTTTTTTTTTAAAAAAAACTCAAAGATGCCTGGACCCTGTTGCGCCTATGCTAAAAGTACAGTACTACAAGTTATTTTTAACACCCGGGTAAAATACACAATGCAGATAAAGATATGGGAGGATCATCATCATCTTAGGGGTTAGCGTTTAACATAATATTTTCACAGGTTTCCAGCCCAACATTTGTATAAATGCTTCAGCTTCCTTCATGTTCATTGATGGAACAGAGAGACGCTGAAATACACTTATTCAGCTCCAATTGCTGAATGATTTTCATGCAAGTTTATGAGCAATGTTGGTTCAGGGTGAATCCATATTGACCTTTGACCCTACAATTTCCCTACCTACACAAACTTATCGGTTCTCAAGTCCTTAATAAAAATTAATTGACTAATCGTAAGACGATATAAACGAAAACGACTTTTGATTTCCAATCTCAATCAACGAAACAAAGGACAATAAAAGTTTCCGGCCCAATGGATTTTAAATTCTTTACTAAAAATATTGATGATGAGGTGATGGCAATAAAAGCTTATTATTTTAATGCTTATACTTATTTTGCAAATTTCCCATGTGTTGAGCAACATATACAATTCTTTAAAGAAATGAAGATATAAAAATAAATGTCATCAAAATTTGGCATTTCTCCAAGATCTCTTATAAGATTTTGGTCTTCTTTTTGTCCTGAGAAAATGACAAATATCTATAAGTACATGAAATTTGGATATAGTGTGAAGTGAAACTTGTTTTTATATTTTTGTCTTTTTAAAAAAATACAAAATAACAGATTCGTCATGGTCTCTCTCTTTCTCTGTCGGGGGTTCATCCTTGAACAAAAAGATTGAGGCCCGGGTATTATTCCATGATGTAGTTTACATATTCAGATCAACTACTTTTCCCAAGGTCAATTTACCACTTTTCCTTCCAAGATATCAAAATATCATGTTTCTTTAGAACTGCCCTTGAATTTTGTTACTGTGGATCAGATATATGAATCTAATCTAGTTGGAAAAACAAACATGAGTCCAATTTGGCAAAAACAGCGGAAAAACACTAATCGATGCAATCGCAAAATTATAAAGATTATTCTTCGAAATTTCGCAATTAGGACTAGCGTCTAACATGAGAGCTCCAAAAGCCAAAACCACAAATTCTTGCAAGCTTCATGCGATTTGTAATTTTTTTTGAAACTTTAGAGGAATTCCATTTATGGCGTTGAAGACATCCAAAATTTGCATCTTCAACGCCAAAAATAAACCAACTTTCCAATGACTTCAAAAACAACTAACTCGAAATTCCTTTCGAGAATCAAAAACTAGTTACTTTTTTTTATCTAATGGTACTTTGAGCCATTTGCACTGCTAATGTGCTGCATACTGCCTACTTAATCTCATGGAACATCTGGTTGATTTGGCACAAATATCCGTTGGAAATACCTTCTGATGATCTGATCTGACGGTTGGAACTAATCTTGCCAGAGAAATTGGATTTTGACATGTTAAGGTGATATGCTGATCCTTCGAGACTAAAATAAAAAATTATTTACTGAAACAATTCTTCCATTAAAAATTCGATAATCTGACCAACTGTTCAAATTAGAAATGACTGAAGGAAGAATCAAGAGTCGACACACCTGCCACAAGCATTTACTAATCTCTCAGGTCATTTGTTGGAGCCTGAGTTTCCTAAATCTTTTGGTTCATTCACTTGTTGTATTGTTATTTTGAGTAGGTGTAGGAGGTAAAATGACAGCCAAATAAATTTTGTTAAAACTCATTAATACAGTAATATAAAGAAAACTTTTGAGGGCACTCTTGACCAAATTGGGCCAAAGAGCCCATGGTTCAGGCAATAATGCCCAACAGATTCCAAGAATCTAATTCATTTTGACTTTTGACAAAGAGAGAAGGGATGCCGACTTTTTGAAATGTTAAAATGTAATCTTCTGTAAACTGTGCCAGTTTTGTCAGTTTTCCTAAAATGCTAAAATTGCCAAATAAATCTTCCTCATATGCCAACCATGCTTACGAATTCTGTAATTCAATGTCACCTGGATGGAAGCATGAAATTTTACTTAGGCAGTACTCAAGTTAAATGGAAAAATTTACCTGAGATTCCATCATAGTTGGATTATTCGGTTTCTGTTGAAGGATTGGTTCAATCCCACTCATTAAAATTTGGGCCCCAATGAATTTATTGAGAAGGCTCCGATCAGAGTCATGGACATGGACAGGGTCCTCATCATCATTTTCCCCTTCAACCCTGACCTTGACCCCCTCCTCTCCCTTCATTCTCTCGAGGACATCTGAAAGTCCAGTTACTGGAGAATGGTCTGTGAGGAAACTTCGGGATGATGTTGTCTTTTTCGTCCATGTACTATTTTTATGAACCAGGTCATTATTATTGTCGGAATGCTCAGAGATTCCCTCATCATCCTCATCCACGTCTGGTCCACTCCAAAATGTACCATTATCTTGACCTTTCTTATTGGGTTTAAGTCCAGAAATGTTTGATTTTCTCTCAAAATCATCATGAAGGCTCTTATTATTATCCTGTCCACCAACCTCAAATTTCTTGGACATTTCACGAACGGATGATCGTCCAATTTTATGTTGGGACGTGGTGGTTGAAGAGGATCCAAGGTAAGGGTCAGGAGATGATTTTCTTCTCCAGTAATCATTTGCTGCTGAGGATCGACTTGTATTGACACGGATGGAATCAGGGGTCGAGCCCCTTCGTGAATTCCCTTGATGATCCTGAGGTAGGTCAAGGCCTGAAGGTTCAGGTTCAGAGGATGACCTGGACTCACTTCGATGACTTGAGAATGATGATGTTTTCTTGAGGATGGATTTTGGTGAGGTTATGGTTGGGGACTCATCCTTTTCAGATAATGAGCCAGACCTTGAAGAGGAAGAATGACCTTGAAACTCGGATTCTGTCCCAGGTAAAACTTGCCCCTTGTTCTTTCTAAGGGCTTTGAGTCCATACATCTCACTGGCTCGAATACTAGAATCCTCTGGAGCTTCATCTTGGTGGGTCATGGGTCCTTCCTCGACGTTGTTTCGAATTGTTCGTAAGGCTTTGAGACCAAAAAGTGGTTTTCCATTATCATCTGTGGGTCCAAGTCCATAAGAGGATGTAACTGCATCCGTCCCTTGTGGTCCTGGTCCACCTCTTGAACCCTTCCTGAGGCTTTGCTTTTTTAAAGGTTCTCCTGGCTCTCCGGTATGGGCCATGGTGCTTCGTTCTGTTCGGCTATAGGATACTGAGGTTCTTTGACCTTGACCTGTGGTATCCGAGCTAGAGCCCTTTCTAGACCTTTGTCCTTGTTTAGATGGAGATGGTGACCTAGGGCTCATCTTTCCAATTCCATCCTGTGAACCCTTCCTTTCAGGTCTGGGATGACCCTCAAGATCGACGGGTATACGAGTGACCTTTGATGGACTCTGATGATCTCTTGAGGCCTTTCGAGCCTCATGATCTGGAGATACTGAAGATCTTCTTGTAGAGAACAAGTCAGAGTGTGGACTTGAACGTGAGTCAAGCTCGAGTTTTGTCACGGATGGACTCTTAGCTCTTGGAGGGTCAGGGGTTATGGATTTTCTTTGTTCTGTCAACCTCATGGACCCTTTTCTGGAAGAAGATGGTTGATCATCTCCATCTCTCCTATAATCACAAGCAATTGGAGGATGATGACCCTGAAGTTGCTTGGACTCCTTTGGATAATCATCAAAATCTTTGGGGGGTTGAATCCATTCTGTATCCTCTTTAGGGTCATGGAGGGGTGGAATATGACTCTTTGGAGGACTGAGGTCACGCCTATCGACTCCTGGTGGTTTTTTAGTCCTAGGAGGAGATCCTTCTGGAGATTTTCTAAAAGAAGCCTTTGGACTTGGAGTTTTGACTCTAAAGGTGTCGGGATCTGAACTCTTAAATTTTTTCTCTGTTGGAGAGCTGGTACCTCCAGGTTTCTCTAATGCATCCCTTCGTCTCAGAGTTCGAATCCGTCCACGAATTTTACTTCTCTCATCATAATCCTGAGCCCGATCCAACATAGCCTCAAGTTCAGGGATATTTTCCATTGTCTCAATAGCCCTGGACTCCGCTGAGCCAAGTCTCTTTGGGCTTGGGGCTTTTGGGTGTCCAACCCTTGGTTTAATAGGGAATTTTGTTCCAGGTTGTTCGGGCGTGCCATTTAAGCCAGATTTTGATTGGAGTCCTCCAGTGCCATATTTATTTTTAGAACGAAGGTCAGAGGTCCCTGCTCCAACCTTTTTTCCTCCAGCACCAGTACCTGACCCTGCCTTTGTCTCAAAGAGTGTTTTAGCTTGAAGGACAGCCCCAGGACTTTGAAGTCCTTTTGAACGCGGAGTAGTCTTTTGACCCTCCATCCCCTGCTCATAGTAATTTACTCCAGCTTTTTTAACAATTCGATGAGGTGTAGACTCTGTCCCTTTAAGGGATTCAAATACTGAAGGACGACTCAAAATGTCATTTTCATAGTTTTTGCTCGAAGGGTTACTTTGCCTCCTTGGCTCAATCCCCTTATTGCTTGAAATTGATCGTCTTGGCTCCAGGTTCAAATTATCAGGGTCTCGATTTGTTTCTTGTCCTTCATTCTCAGATCCTGTCCGATATGCAACTCGTTTAGTAACGACTGGTTCAAGACCACTCTCCATAACATCCACAAGGGGAGTCGTTGGTTTTGGTGATGCTTGACCAATTTGACTCCCAGATGATGAATGAGGCTCAACGGAAGGACTCCTTTGTGAAAGGAAATTATCCAGTGAATCCAGCTCCTGTATGATGGATTCTTCATGTTTAGTACTCAAGGGCTCTCCTGGAGGATCCTTTGGTTTTCCAGGGATTTTAGGGACTAATTTACCAGGAGTCCCTTTGACCCTTGGCTTAGCCTCTGGTGAGGTCTCCTTTGAGATCTTTCCTGCCTTTGCCTTAGGGTGTCCTTGAGAACTACCATGTCCATTGACTCCATGAGTGTTTGGATTGACCTTGTTGGTGACGGAGCCAAGGTCTCTACTTTTGGTAGATGCCATGAATCGAGGGACAGGAGATTTAGATGGACTGGGTGGAGTTGGGGCTGTTGTACTGGTAAGACCTAAAGACCCTCGTGTCCTCAACCCAGTATTGACCCCTTTGCCAGTGATCTTACTTTGAGTCGTCGTAGTCGTTCCATTTGTTTTAGCCTTTTCAGTATTGGTAACCTTATTGGTTGCTCCACCACTTGTATTTGTAAGCTTTGGTCTTGGTCTTTCGATATGGTGTGTCATGGGTTGTGACCTTGAGGTCAGTGCCCCCGTCTTAACCGTGGCCTTTGAATTGACCTTATTGGTATTAGCCGCTCCATTTTGAGTACCATCAGAGGTGGATGGGCTTCCTAAACTGTCTTTTCGATTTCCACTGGAACCTTTCTTAGCAGCCTGACCAGCAACAACGTCTCCATTCTTGTTGGCCTTGATGGAAGTTCTTCTTATGGTCTCGTCCCTTTGGGACTCATTTTCAGATGATGAAGTCCGATTGTGAAAGTCTGCAAGACGTTCCTCTCGAAGTTTATACATTCTGGATCTGATCTGACGCTTTGACTCCCCATCAGGAGCCTCCATCCACTGTAATTATAAGATACAAAAACATGGAAATAAATACATATTGTACGACATTTCAATGAAAGAAGATTGCCCTAAATTTCCCCTTAAAATAATGTAATTACTTAAATACTGAAAGAAATGAATCATTGTTATTGGAAGCCAAGACGTTTGATTCATCTTTTTGATCCCAGTAACTGTCTCAAATTTCTGGTCTCCTAGTCCTACTAATGCTACAAGTTGTAAATATGGTTTTTAAGTAACTTAATTCATTTTCCATCATTCGCTTGCATAAGTTATGAAATAAGTTGTGTTGTGATGTCCCAATTTTTTAGGGTTACTGGTAGGGTAGGTTTGGGCATGTTTTAATGTAGATATTTATTTGCTTCGTTTTGGATGCAAACTACAATCTTTTTATAACCTTTCAGAAAATACGCTTTCCGGTTAGTGTCATTTTAACAAAAAAATGTGTTACTCTTAATTATATGAGGATTAAGGGGGTCATTTATTTCTGTAAGTTCTAAAAAGGCATTCATGGAAATCTGGAATTGACAGGTGGGGATGACGTTATTATATAGCATTAACAGGGCATACGGTATTGCAATATTGGATTTATTTTTGAACTCACAGAGATGTATGAAATTCCATATTACGCCAAATCGATCCGTGAATTCCAACATTTAAATGATATATTCTTATTCTATGAGGGATTTAAGTTAGTGCTCTTGATATTCAAGCTAAAAAACGTTTTGTACTTTTCATGGCAAAGAAATATTATTTTGAGTGACCTGCATAGTTCCCATTCTTCTTGTATTGAGAAAACTGAAATGGGATTGGAGATTTCGTTCAAGGATTTGATTCCAATTCATCTACTTGATCCAGTTAACTCCATTAATAATCAAGTTTATATTTGTTTTAATAATCAGACCATATTATAATATGGATTCCCTCATACATATTGGGAAATTCCTATTTTATATACCAAATTTGGCAAAGCTTCACCTAAATAACCTGGAATAAATAAAAATATCGAAAATATCTAAATAACCTGGAATAAATAAAAATATCGAAAACGCATAGCTTTAAAGAACAACACCAATTGAATAGTTTCATTCGACGTATAATTTTTTGTGTCATCTCAATCTGTTATATTTCGTGTATAATCTAGGTTCGTTCATCTCTGGTGAATTGACCGTGATATAAGCTCAACATTTTGTTCAAAAGTTAATAAGTCAAAAGCGTCCATGTGTCTATGAAAACCCAGGAAGACACAACTTCCTAATACAACTTCAATTTCTCATCTCAAAAACTCATGATGACACAAGATCCCAAAAGTCTTTACATTAGCAAGAGACTTAAAAACTAAAAAAAAATACGAACAAAAGAAATGGGGCATTTTCTCCCAAAAAAATTCCTTTATCAAAACTCAACTTCATATGCTACTTGACATGACATTTTGAAACGAAAAAGTGCATTTCCTCAAAACTTGTTCAAATACAAAATAACTCCACTTCCTCCATGTAAGAAACAAACAAACGTGTACACAGATAGAGCCATGGAGAAAGTACATGAAGAGGATCAAGGGTGAAAGTTTTAGGTTTGCATTCCATCATTTTCTCTCTAGTCAAAAAGCCAAAAAAAATTGGAGAAAGCAGACACAAAAATAAAAGCCTATTCTCAAACAGTGAGACAGAGAGCAAATAAGGGATTAAATGGTTAGAGTTCCTGTAAGATCACAATAGGACGTGACTTATCTCATTTGTTGTTGAACATGCTTTGAAAATAACATCTGTTTTATATTTTAAAATTTCTAAGCCAAAAATAAGACTCACAATTTGGAGAAAAATAGACTAAATCGACTCGAATGGACAGACAGTCAGACAATGACTTTGTATAAAAAGAACTTTTACAATTCAAAAGGGACTCGAACCTTGCACCATTCCACGTTTCCATTGAATATTCTAGTACTCTTGTGGTATAAAAATCTACTTTTTGGCCTGTACCAATCATGATGATGACATATTTGACATATTTGTAACCTAGGCCAGCTCCAGTAAGAAAATATAGTGTCAGAGGTGACTATGGGGACCTCAATCAAACTACATACGAATTGAAAGAGATTTCTCAAGGGCTTCGGAAGTAGGTTCAGTAAACTCGAAAAAAATGAGAAGGCGATGACATCCTCAAGATGCATTTTTAAAGGGATCGATATGGATTATAGATGAGATGAAAATATGAATGAATGTCAGTTTGAAACAGGGTTGGCCTTTTTCGCAGTTTTCATGTTTTTTCGCATTTGAATCGCAGTGCGATATTGGCCACCCCTATAGTTGCCCTTTTTCGCACTTTTCAATGTTTTATCGCAATTTTTAGCATTTTTTAGCGGTAATCGCTGTGCGATATGCGTAAGGCCAATTCTGGTTTGAAACGGTTTAACTTTGCGACAACATGGTTTGATGAATAATAAAAATACCAACCGAAATCCAATTGTCTCACATGGCCCCATAGACTCAAACTCAACAAGTTAGAAAGTACTCGACATTTTATAATAATTTCATTTCGAAATTAACTTACCATTTCTCGAAGGACGTTTTCATCATTTATGTCTTCAATGGTCCCTGCTCGACCATCACCAGTACTACTTCCCATCATCATCTTGGACAAGGTGGCTTGTTTATAGAATTTAATGCAAAAAGTCCAACGCTCACTTCAGTTGAAGATGTTAAATTGTAATTGATCTTCTAGTAAATTGCTTTCTGTTTACCCAAGTTATTTTTTTACAACTTTTAAGTATTTTCTTCTGGAAACTAAGGACTTTTCCTCAAATTTCACTTTCACTGACTTTCTTTTTTCTTATCCCAAGCTTTCTCTTTTACATTGAGCCCTTCTCCTCTTTATGTTTTCAGATGAAGGAGAGTGATGGGATCACCACAGTTTTTGTTTTTTTAGTTTCAGAATAAAGTCACGTAGAGACTTGAAATTTCAAAAAAAATTCACTTGTCATTATTTTGAATTTGTTGAAGAGTTGAAAGGTCGGATCGGGCCAGGTCAGGTCAAGACGTCAAGGCTGATGGATGATGGATCTCGAGCTGGAACTCAAACTCCAATGAAGGTTCAGGTAAGGAGGTCCAGTCTGTTTTGACTACAACCCCAACCTAATTGGAAACAGAAAAATATGAAAAAAATAATGATGAAAAACCTTTCATTGTGTTATTTCGGTTATTTTTTCATTTTCTTTTGTGTTTTATGGAGTGCACTACTCGAGAAAGAGCGACTAAAGGAATATTGAAGGATCCAATTTCATTTCATGCAGATCCAAGGGGCACTTTAGTTAAATCTTGAGACGGAATTTAGTAAAGTACAATTGAATATTCAAATACAATATTCGTATTATTGCATTGCTAAATTGTGAATATTTAGTTTAACTACTTGAATATTTTTACTTTTAAATTCCAGTACTCAAGTTTCACAAAAGGCAGAATTGCTAAGAAATTATTAATAATCGTCTCACTAATGACTAGTGTTAATATTTCATCATTCATGGCTCGTGTCTTTGCAAAACGATTTTAATATATAATTGAACGTGAGGTTACAACCAATGAATTATGATATGATGAGGTGTCTAAAATTACGATTCTATTGTAGAAACGATTGAATTATTTAATTAATTGTTGCTAAGAGGCTCGATTACAAGCGTAGAAAAATCCGTGTTTAATTTCATCTGGATATTTTCAACAGTTAGTCAGGCCCACAGGTTAGGTGGAACATGATTCCTTGCATCAAAACAGCTCCTGAATTAATTGACTCTTACACAAAATTTGATACCCTTCTTGTCCTTCAACTTACAAGTTACAACACCCTATAACCTCTGACCCAAATTTTAAATTGATTACATACAAGGGTTGGTAGTATTATCATCATTTTAAGTGGGAAATCAAGCTCTATTGTCATTACTAATATTCAAGGAACCAAGCTGTGATCTCATTGTCATTATTCATGTTTCATTTATTTCTCAGCCCTAGATTTCCCGTAAAAGGAGAGTTTATAAAATAGTTGAGGACAATGCAAGGAACCTCAAGAGTCGTGTCAAGCGTCAAAAATCTTTTCCCTTGTTCGGGTCAATGATGAACATATCATTCATGATGATGGGTTCACTCCCTTAAATGTTTGGATGAAAAAAGAGAGTAGCCGTAGTCGGACATTGCTTTACTGGCCTTTTATGCTCGTTCAAACGAGGACATTAATTTTTTAAAAAGATTTTTAAGATGAGGTTAAATTCATGTCATGTTGTTATGACAGGGGGTCACTCACGCCAAAATGACAATGGAAAGGAGAATGACAATTTTTTTTTCAGAGATGCATGATTTTTCCCATATAAAATATAAAGTTTACACATGAGGATATCCTAAATCCATATTCATTATAAATGGCAGATATGATCACCGGATTATCCCCTTTCAGCTCTTTTAGAGATTGACCTGACGACCGCATATTTATGTTAGCTGTTAGTTTAATACAGAGTAACCATCAAACTTATTGTAGGAAAGATGAAGATGGATGTAGTTGTCCACCGAGTTTAAATTGAGTTGACACGAGGTCTTTTGAATAAGTTTGCAGCAAGAGAAAAGTATCACAGGATGGGGTGTGACATATTTGACATGATATAAAATGGAACTGACATGAAGTCTCACAGTATATAAACCAAAAGGAAAGTTGGATAAAGCATTACAAAATCTTATGTTATGGATAAAGAGTTATCCAGTTTGGGCTTTGGCGATTTTTTGGTAGATATTGAATACATTCCTTCGATATAAGGTCGCATTCAACTTCGAATCCTTGTACCATAGCTCTACAATACTCCAACTTCTGTGGCTTAAAATTTTGCACATTAACCGTTGTAACATCATTCCTCAAACCGTTTAATTTTTAATTGCAAGGTCCTAATCCTCTTTTGTCTACTTTATTTCTAAAACACATTCTCTCAAATTCACACTTCAGTTGGGTTCCACCCGTTCTGGGTCATCTATAAAATTTTTCTAAATGTTCATCGTTTTATCGATGTATACGTACCCATACCAATAATACACATATACATGCACATGCACTTCTATATAGGAATGATAATTGCTCTTTTATTATAGTAATTATTTTCAAGTAGCACTAGGTAGCTTTGTAAATAACTCATACGTATCAAACCACATTCTCGAGCTAAGCCTCTTCGCCCAATCCTTATAACTTCGTACAAATTATATGTGGAATCCAATTTCCTGATGAATAAGTTAAATTTGTATGTATTTTAGGTATTTTGTAATAATATTCGAAAACTAATACATTTCCTGATAGTTCTAGCCACAATCATGTTCTTGTAGTTTGTCCTGATATCCTTGGCTCCTGGCCTGCGAGGGGCTGGCTTTCCTTTGGTAATTATGTTAATATTATTTCTGCCATTCTAAATATGACTTTTGCCATTGTAAATATAACTTTCGCCATTGTAATAGAATTAACCATGTCATAGATGAATTTTGCCATAGTAGTAATAAAATTGTCATTGCAAAGTTTATTTATGCCATTGCACGATTACATTTGTCGTAAGCTTGAAACAGCGTAACAAATTAATCCGTCAACAATACTTACAAAATAGCATTAACATTCAGACCTTAATTAGGGTTTTAGACCTTAACTTTGGAAGTTCTGCCTCTTTTTCTCTTTTGTCCGGTTGGAATAGTCTTTGCTTCATTTTTGCAACGGATGGCGGGTATTGTTCGTGTATTCGTGTATTGGGTCTTGATTATATTGCGAGTTGTCTCAAGTCCATTGTTTGTTGTGGGCACTTAAAGGTTGCGACCTTCGTGCCAGCCAACAAATTGTCCTAAATGCTCATCTTTAAAGTATTCTACCAATATGCCTACATCCGAATTACCTTCCCATTTCTATAATAATAGGGCTTTTGCACAATCAAAAAGCTTATCAACTAGAGGTCCTAGGGTCCGGATTCCAGATGCAAACCGCTAATAAAATGGCATCTTGGACGTGTGATCTTAAATATTCCTGAAACTTTGGTCGAACCGTTGAGATTCCAGGAACAGAAATTGAAAAGATTACGGACTCGGAATTGGGCCTGACCTTGCGGACATACCCAGGGTCATGGGATTTCACATGAGTGGCCACATAAGTGGCAGACCCTCTTCCCACAGATGAAGCAGGGCTTTAGCGGATGCCGGACTACAGGCTCCTTTTACCCATAGTAAATTGGCAATGACGGTTTTCCTCCTTCTTGGGGATTTAATTACGAATTTGTTTAAAGCGATTGGAAAGGTGATTGAGTGTAAATTTTGTAAAATTTCACTTTAATGTTCCAATGCACATTTACATCACGATTATTTTACATATCAGTAAGTTATTTTTTGGCATCTACTTCCATTTGTTTTGCATGTCCTTCATGCAATTTGAAAATTTTTACGACGTGTAAGCCTGACGGTTGTGGAAATTATCATTTCTAACTTGTATGTTTCAAATGTTTCTAAAGATATGTTTCAAATTGCCTGTGAGTGTTTTTGAAAATACAAAAATAAAAGAAGTAAGGACAATTTGTGAAGGTTTTGTACAAATCGAATAAATAAACCAAAGCGAGTTACAGTATATTTAAGTTGTACACAAATTTAGATCCTGTTGACAAAAATTTTAATGAGGGACTCCAATGATTACCTCTAGACATCTAGGTCAACTGGCCCACTCTTTAAAATTGAAAAGATGCAAGAACTCCGGAAATTAAGAACAATTCAGGATCTCAAGAACCACATAGTTTGGGTATCTGATTTTCAAGTGGGTTATAATTGTATTTATGAAGCTTTACAAATAAATATTTACTCATATACATTTGCTAACCTGACCATGATTGTTCTTGCTGGACTAGAGTATATTAGAAAGGTGGCATATGATTAGAGACCAACATAATGGCTTGGGGGGATCAAAAATGGCGTATTTCTAGTATTAGTGCAAATGCTATTGTAGCTAGTTCAAAGTCTTTAAGTTAGTTAAATTTAAAGTGGCAAGCAAAGACGGGATTTACAATTTATTTCATGTTTTATGAGCCTTTGTTATTGCTATTTCTTATTGCCAATATTTAATCAGTCATCAAATTTGGTTTAGTTAATGTTTAGAACTTCCAGTCCTCCATTTACTTGTCAAATATTTACATTATTGCATGAAGTATTTAAATAGATGTGTTGCAATTCTTTCTGAAGTTTATATTGTTAATACTCAAATAAATTTTGAAAGCTGGGTTCTTTAGGTCAGTAAATCAACATTAAACCTACGCTCTATATATTAACTCGTCATCTTAAGAAATTAGATTTGAAAAATATTGGGTCGGTCGTCTCATTTAGCCTTGATGTTAATGCGCATTATTAAGTACCGGAACGTAGTGGAGATACTTATAGGTTTCACGGTGTCTGTGTGTCTGTCTGTCTGTGTGACTGTCTGTGTGTCTGTGTGTCCGCGCGATAACTTTCGAACGAAATGCGATAGGAAGTTGAAATTTGGTATACGTGACCCTTGAGAGATGAGGAGGAAGCCTATTGAAAATGAGCCATGTCCGTGACCTTTGACC
>JAQIYE010000268.1:0-14410 GCA_034699765.1 Xenyllodes armatus
TCTACACCAGTGATAAACTTCCAGAAATGGGAGCTGCAAGCATAGCGGGTCGAGGCCTGACAATGAATGAGGGCTAGAGCCAAAGGGCAGTCTCACTAAAAACTACGAGGTCTACGAGACATAGTTTTTAGTGAGACCATGTTGCCAAGTCTTCCTCACCCGTCTAACCTGTAGGAAGGCTCGTAGATGGGTCGTAACTGGCTATGAAGGATCGTAGATCCCTACGAGGGGTCGTAACTCGTTAAGGAGGGTCGTCGATGGGTCGTATCTGCCTACTAGGGGTCGTAGATGGGTCGTAAATGGTTTTGGAGGGTAGTATATGTCTACGGGGTGTAGTAGATGTCTACGGGGTGTAGTAGATGGATCGTAGAGGGTCGTAACTGTCTACAAGGGGTCGTAGATGGGCCGTAACCGCCGACGGAGGGTCGTACGGTCGTAGATGTCTACGAGGGGTCGTAACTGCCTACCACGTGTCGTTAATTCGTCTTAACTGGTTATAGAGGGTCGTAGATGTGTACGAGGGGTGCTGGAAATTTGGCAACATAGAACTCGTAGTTTTTACTGATGCCGGTCATATAGCAATGGAGAATGGAGCTGAGGAAAAATTTCTCATGCCATGCCGTCTCTGTGTTGGTTAAACTGCATGCATGGTGGCTTTGTATTAGATGAGCAGTTTAAGATCGTCTACATACCTCGTCATAAATAAACCCGGATTATGAGAACACCCTTCCCCTCCCAGTATGGTCCGTTCATGTCCGATCATTGGAGCCTCATGATCATGACTCATGAACAGAAATCGGCTAACTATTTTTTTGCAAACTTTATGTTTGTAAAACAATGCGTCTCAGCTCCTGAACTCACTCATCAAAAGCCTGAGATAATTTTGGTGAACAAATGGTTGTAAATATTTTAAATATTACAGAAATGTATAATATTTTGTTTTTTAGCAGAAAATATGATTTTTTTGTTTTTTGGCAATTACGTGAAGCAATTTTTACAAAATTAGTAACTTATCACATAGTTTCCGCTAGGATATTTCTCAGAATTGTTGGCACATTGCTTAGTAAATGTTAAACTTTAATAGAAATATAGAACCTTTCTGACTCTCCGCCATCGCAAAATCATTTTTACGACACGACTCAAAAAGTGGAACTTTTTACCTATTTCTAAATTTTAAAATTGCATATAAAGTGAAAAGTTGGGTAATTAATGAAACGAATACAAGATAATGGTTCATTCGTTTTGGTTCATTTTGTGTTACATCACATTTGTGATTTAATTTAGTTAAATATCTCAATGGGTTTGCTGTAAACTGTACTTAAAAATTTTCAGCCAGGATTTTGAAAAAAGTATCCAAAGTCTGCTCATCAAAATGGATTTTTGACCCATCACCCACCCTCCGAACCAAGAGATATCTAGACGAACCCACCTCATTCGATTCTAGGAAGATCCACTCTTTGGCCTCAGTCTATTTTATATCATATTCTGTGTATAATGTCATTGCAAAAGTGAGGACCAATCTCTCAAATATAGAAATTCTAAAACATTGAAAATTTTTACTCAATTTTTTTACTAATGCTGACTATATTATGCAAGAGGTTTTATTTTATTTAAAATACTTAATTGACCTCAAGCTAACAGGACCCTTTGTTCAAGCAAATGGAGCCTTTTCTCTATCTAAACAAGGGTTCACACTTTACTAAGTCAGTTGCTATTAATATATCATGGGGTGAGTGTGGTATTGGGATGAGCATGCCTCCGGGCTTCTGTACATCGGGGGTCTTCAAGCAGAAACCGAACCGAACCACAGAGGTTAACTATAGATATAACAGAGACTAAGTATTCAATATTTATGATAAATTGGACTTGGACTGGAAATATCAACTCTCAAGAAGAAGAAGAAAATCAAAGGTCATCAGCAACCACCATCAACAACTCCAGAGGAAAGGTCAAGAAGTCTTCAATATCCAGAGGTCACTCTTCATTCAAGCTCCCAGCAGCCAGTCAGGCACAGGTCAAGCTCCAGTCCGCCCCATCAGAGAAGGTCAAGGTCTAACATGGCCCGAAAAAAATCAATACCTCAAAAGAAGTCAGTAGGAGGAGGAGGACCCAAGAGGAGGGCAACAAGAAAGATCAGCCGAAAAGGACGGGGAACCCGAGGAGTCAAAACAATTCCTCAAGGCCAGGGTCAGGGTCAACCTCAATCGCCACAACAAAATATTCAGCCCATGAGTATTCCAGTTCGACGACTCCAACCAGGGATCCAAGCCCTTCGGGAGATAAACTACTTTCAATCATCCACCCGAAACCTCATCCCAAAAGGAAGTTTTGCTCGACTGGTACGTGAGTTAACGCTTGAGCAAGGACAGAAATATCGGTACCAAAGGACTGCTCTAGATGCCATGCAGGAAGCGGCTGAAGTTGACCTTGTGAAGATTTGTGAGGAAGCACAAGTGTGTGCTCTTCATGCAAAGAGGATCACTGTCACGGCCAGGGATATCCTTCTAGCTGCTCGAGTGTGCCCTCTCAATAGCTTGTAAGTACTGAATGAATTGACTATTGAGTACTCAGTTGAGGATTTGTATTATGAGGATAACAAGTTAATTAAAGTATGATATAATGATCTTTACAATTTACTAAAATATTTTGGAGGATGGTTAGGTAAAGTTATGATTCAATGATTCGCAAAATTAATTGTTTCTTACTGTGTTGTTTGGTTTTATAAAATTAGGGTAATTAATGAAACGAATACAAAAAGAATGGTACATTCGTTTGGTTCATTTTGTGTTACATCACATTTGTGATTTAATTTAGTTAAATATCTCAATGGCTTTGCTGTAAACTGTAATTACACAACCTACAAATGACCCTTTCTTTGATGACCCAAGGCTAGAATGGTGTCAGGTCAATCCATGAGAAAATGATCATTATGTGGATAATGAGCCTCGATATGATAGAAAATGGTTTGTCAATCCAATTAGTGTTTCCATATTATCAGACAAGCATGTAATATTTCATCGACAGCTTCCGGTGTTTAATTATCCTTCCTAAATAAGCAAATTGAACCAACAATTAAACGTAATTGCCGATGTCAAACTCATTTTAATATATACTTTACTTTAATTTTATTCTGCCCGGTCAAAAATTATACAATGTCTCAATCCAAAGTATTTAACTAATTCGCCTCAATCTTTGAATTTTGAAACAGCTAAACTACTAATTTATCTCTAAACAAAACTACATTTACATCCAATTCGTTGCTACATTATAAATAATAACCCAGAAAGTTATTTTACCATTTTGTAAAACTTCAATTGATTGAAATATTTATCCTTTAAGTATCTAATTTTTCCTAATAATCAAAAGTTAAACTTTTCAATAATTCAAAATCCACCCTATAAGAATTCACACAATAATTAATCATGAAGAGAAAACACTCAATCAAGTTCCTGATCCATCTCAAGGTCGGCCATAGAAGGCCAAGTGTTGTCCTTTTTCGGCATTAGCAAATTTGGAGTTTTAAGATAATGTCGCTTAATATGCTTAATCCATTTTGTTTCAACATGAAACCTACTCGGACAACCTACGACTGTACAGTGGTACTTCTTGAATCGACGTCGCTTCTTCCGGTTCGGAGTAGACTTTGAGAGATTTGTAGACTTGGTCAAGGCTGATACTGGCGATGATGTAGAGGGCGAGGTAGTTGAGGCTGGAGAGTTGGTAGTTGCCAGATTTAAAGACGCTACCATGTCCTCCACAAGATTCACATTACGTGGCCTACTTTCCTTCTTTCCTGAACCTAATAAAATCAAAATTTCAAATTAAGATTGATTGCTTAAGTATTAGTTGAACAGCTTCTTTAACTCAAAGCCACTTTACTTTGTAAAGGTAGTCAACCCACCTGTTCGGGCTTCAACTTTTAACGTGGATGCTTTTGCTTTAGATCGTTCGTGTTCAATTTTCTTTAAATCAATTGCTCCAAGAAACTTTCTTGGAGCTTGGGTCGGAGATGGTGGAAGGGATCCATCTTGTCCAGACTCAAAAACCTTATTTTTAAATATCTCTTGAGATTGATTAGAAGAACATCCTGAAGAAAGAAAGACAATTATTCAATGAGTAATATTAGAATACAGTAGGAACCCATAAATATGATTAATTATAAACTTCTTGACCTTGACCTTGAGAAGATGTTGTTGGTTCCAGAGGAGGCGTAATAAGCCATTCTAGCTTTGGAACTTTACAAGGTATTGGTAGCCGCGGAACTCGGGCTCCTCCTGATGATAATAAGGGGCCCGCTAAAAAATCGAGGTTATTTCTCTTTATTTTTTTATTTTTTTAAAATATGGAATTGCATTTGTATGAAAATATCTTTTTAAACTTTCATTTTACTACAAATGTACAGCTCTAAATTCCTAAATAAATTTTTCGTACTTACAAGTTGTTTTCTTCTTTTCCTCTTCTTTAACACTGAGAAGGTGTGACAAAAGCGGAGAGATTGCCCTTGGCTTCTCCTCCACGTCCACGTCATGTCCGTTCCCTACTAACATGTCCTCCTCAAGATTAAGATTCACCTTTTGTAACTCTTCTTCCTTCTCTCCTGAACCTAAAATTCAAAAGGTCAAATTAATTAAAAGCAGAGATTAATTAATTTTAATATATTTTGCATCAATTACTCTTTTTAGTTGTTGAGGGTTCATTCATTGGTCTCATGGCCGGACGAACTCGAATTTTTGGAACGTATAAAAAGTCAACCTCTGGTAGATGCTGAGCTGACACGTATACTCTCAGTGGTGTTTCGTTATTGACTTCCTCATCATCCCCAATCGTAAAGCTTGCAGCCGAACCTGTTTGAGCAATTTTGAATTGTACAAAAAATTACTCGTTAAGTTGGTAGCCACGTAGGAATTAGATTGACCTTGACCTATTCATTCAGCTTACTTTTGTTGGCAGCTGTAGAAGTTGAGGGCTGGTCCTCCTCCTTTTCAAGCTCATTCCCATTCTTCTTCTTCTTAGACTTCTTGATTGGACCGGTGGAAATTCGTAATTTCATTTTTCCAATTCGGATGTCAACTCGTGATAGCACTGGTGACCTCTTCTCGTCATCTTCATCTCCTCCTCCACCACCTCCAGTATTGACCATCGTCATGGGTTGTTGAGATGGTTCATGATGATGGGTTCCTTCAAGAGCTTGACAAGGGGTTTCCTCACCACCACTACCCCGAGCTCCATTATCATCATCCAATTGGATTTGGTCTATGACCCGATCCCATTGGACTTGGTCCGTGTCATCCCACTGGATTTGATCTATTATTTCTTTCCATTGGAGCTCGTCCATGACCTCATTCCATTTGGTGGTATTCATAATGTCCATGATGTCATCCTCTTCATTATCAACACCATCAGCATCCATCTTGTCTTTATTGATATCAATCTCCATCTTCTTGTATATGTTTTTCTAAGAACTCACGATCCTAGAATAACAAAAGAGTAGTAATTAATTTGACCTTTGACCTTGAACATATTTTTTAGTAAATATCATCCAGACCAGACTACAAACTACTAAAACTTACCTTGTCTTGTCCTGAAACACCACCCACGACGACCCACAGACAGAACGATCCTCAAGTCAAAGTCCGATGAAGGAACCAAAAGAAAGTCAAGGCACAAAAGGGACTAACCTATCTAAGGTCAGGTCAGGTCAAGTCAAGGTCAAATAATTGGTCAAAATCTAAAATCACCAGCCAGATAAAAGTCAGGTTTTCACATCCATCCACAAAAAAAATTAAATCAAGTCACAAGTCAAATTCTAAAAACTCCTCCCTCACCCTAGCACGTCAAGGTCAGGTCAGGAGGTCGAGGTTGACCTCATCAAATAAATTGACTAATTAAAAGACAACCATGCATAAAGGAATAAAAATGGAAAAAGAAACTGAATTGACCCTTGACCTCGACCACCACTACTACGCTAATAAAATGGACCCAGAGACCAAGCCAGTCTCAATCTCAAATCTCAAGTTGCAATGGAGGTTGGTGGTGGTGGCGTGGCGTCCCGCCTATTTATTTCACATGAACATGTATGTATGACCATTGATGGCTTGGGCATGGACACGTCATCACCAACGAACCACTTTGTTCGAATCATGCATTTCCTTGTTCAAGTCCAAGTCCAACAAAAATGTACAAAAATGTGCACATTAAGAATTTTTGCATGCTTTTGGCTTATATAGCCAAAAATTGGATTCCAAATTCCAACTGGCTTAATTTATGCATATATGATATTCATATCAAATAACTGTAAAAATGACCAAGACTAGGAATATGGAATGATGATGATAAGGGACCATCATGTCATGACCATGAGGAGACTTTTATAAAATGAGAATTTTACCAAAAAGTTTAAAATTGTTCTTTATTAAAAACCTACCTAAATTATACCTTGTAATTGTACAAAATGATGATGAAAATGAAATTGAGTCAAAAAGTATTATATCAGTTAGCGTTATTAGTTTTCTTAGAAAAACCCAAGCCCTCACTACTGACTCGCATGCATATCACAAGCAGGTCGAATTCAATAATTAAATATGCGATGTTGAAGTCCATGATAATTGGAAAATGACCTTAGGTTGGGTGACTCATTAAATTAAATATATAAGCACTTAGTTGCCATTTATTTAATCCACATATGCTTTAATCTCAAAAATAAAAAAAAATTATAAGTTTTAGGATTTTGACTTAAATTTTTACATAAAGAAGTCATTTTCCAGTTGCACTTGCTTGTACGTACTACATCCTGATAACACACTACCATGGGACTACAACATGGGATATTTAAGTTTTATTAAACTGAACCTGCCTGACCTTGAAGGGGTCTCCCTCTGATTAGACACATGCATTAATGTTATGCATTGCATTCCATAGTTTCTCTAATCTTAAGTAATACATAAAAAAGAAGCTCTCTCCAATCTTATCACTACTAATCTTAGGTTGTACTACAACTTAACTTATCCTTAACATGTAATGTATGAATGCTAATTATCAATATAAGTATTTTGTAATCCTATTGAATTATAATATTCCAAAATTATGTAAATTTACCTAATTGGTCAAATGCGGAGGAAATAATTCATACGTTACATCCCTTAAGAACTTGACTTTAAAGTAAAGTTAAAGTACAGAAGCACCGAAAAGGATCGTGTTCATATGATGGTATAAGTAATTGTGATGAGATGACATTGGAGTTTTTATTAAATTCCTGATTCAAGGTCAAGGTGAACGTCCTACTCCAAAGTTAGTTGATGATGATAGCTGGTTTTTATTACTACTCAACACCTAAATCCCATCCATGACCAATTACATGAACATTTTGTTGATCCAAGGCTGGGTCAGCAGCTGCCTCTGCTAAATTTGTTACTGACTTGGACTTGACACACTATTAAAGAGATACAGAAGAATGAAATATGAATATTAGGTTTCGGTTTTAGGATTACTTGATTAACTGACACCATAAAGAAATGTTAAACTTTCAACCTTTGACCCTTTTACCTGAAAGTCCACATGTCGACTCTTTGCTTCTTCTTTCTCCCATGACATTCGAATGAAAGGGCGTTGAACATAGTTGTAAATCACCTCTGCTCGACCCCCAGGTCGTTTCTTAACCTATTGGAATTAAGAGATGAAATTATACAAGGTCAAGGTCAGAAGGCCACTGAAGTCAAGTCTAGATTTAGATTGAACTTAAGGGAAGAGACTCACCTTTTCCTTGTGAGTTGGATATCCTTCGATTCCTAATCGAATCTTTTTGAGACTCCGTTCTTTTAAAACTTGTTTAGCAACATCTCGGTTCTCAATGTACTTGAAAAATCTGTAGAGTGCTGTGGAATTTACAGCTGAAATTCAAAAAAAGGATATGCGATTATAAAATTGAAATGATTTAACTCTGACTAATTACATGACCTTAAGAGAAGAGATCGATCTTTAAAAATGGCTGTTGCTTTCTTACTTTGAGAAAATTCCTCTCCCATTTGTGGAGGATACTCTTCGTCCCATTCCACAACATCATCATCCAAGAGGACAACGATATGACATTCTCGATCTCCACGCTCAGCTGAAATCACCATTGGTGGTAGGATAAGTTTCTCAAGAAAGGCCTCAAATTGATGTCGTGCACCCTCATTTGAAAGCTCATGAAGGAGCCCACCTGGAAAAATAAAGGTCAACCGTCAGTTTGATTTGTTGTATGATGTATGTAATATGTAAACAGTATTGCATAAACATAAGCCTATATTTGTTGAGAGCTTACGGAGGTTTTGGCATTTAATTGTATTGGAATCAAATGGGATGAGAAGGTAGTCACATGCTTCACGAAGTTCTTGGACACTAACTGATGGAGGACACCGAATGCCCCCACTTCGATAATATTCCAGTATAGCTCGAAACACTGTTGCAGAAATCCCATCCGCAACCACAAATTCACCTTTTTCATTTGGATGAACAAACTCAATTCCAGAACTGAGCATCCTGTAAACCAAAGAAATGATGATAGCCATTAGTTCAAAGAAGCTCAAACCTTCTTCTGACTTTGACCTTTACAAAAGTACTACTGTTCCAAAATTCCTTACCTTCCAAGCATTGTATCAGGATATTTTGTAAACATTGTTGGATCAACAACAAATCTCGTGTTGTCCACGACAAGAGTAATTCGGTCCTCCAAAAGAAGGGCATTTAAAGTACTTGCCAAATGATTCATTTGAGTTGAGGATGGAATTGTGAAGGTATGATGACCTTCTCCATTACTACTAAGAGTACTCGACTTCCCACTATTGGACCCATCCATGACATCATACTCACCACGGTATAGATCCGCAAGGACATTTTGATTGAGGTTCCATTGCTCTGGTGTAACTCTGGAGGTCAAGGGAAGGGAAAACCAAACACGTTAAGCTTATGAACATATAGCGACCATTGATTACAATTACACACCTTTATAACCTTGTGGTGACCTTACTTGAAATGTCCATGCTCATGAGAATGGGGTTGATTAACCCTTGAGAACACAAATACTTGTTGAGGATGATGAGACCGCTGTTGTTGGATTATTCGTCTCTCGCGTCGTGACCCAAATCCAGGTGGACAATTATCATCAGTGTCTGAACTACTCTCTTCAGGAGGTCCACCTCTCTCGTATTGATGACCTCGGTCCTTTCCACCACTCATAGCACCACCAACGCTGCCACCGCTGCTCGGGGCTGATGATATTCCTCCAGCAATTGCTGGTGTGACCATTGAGGATGGGGTTGTTGTTGAGGTCATGGCCACGGGAGTCCCAACTCCAATACTTCCACCACTGCTACAGCTCCCATTGTTCATTGTTCGATCAGGTGTCACTGCAGCTCCAGGAGGGATTGATTTTGACTCCATTCGAATCCTATTTTTTTTATTTTAAAAAATACAACTTTTTTAGTCCGCAAAAAATACACATTACCGATCGACAAATTAGTACTTTGTTCATTCTTTACCCTTCCAATTAGTACAAAAAGGTCAAAGGTCAGGGTCTGGGCCTCACTGGCAATTATGGCTCTGGACTTCCTTCTTGACCCAAATAAATCCAACCTCTCAAACTTTCCCTGATTACTTCACCATCTTGATCATTTTTATTGGCAAATATGTAATAACTAAAGTGAAGCTTAATGTTAAAAAATATCAAAATTTGGGACTTTGAAATTTTTGAAGATTTTTAATAAAAAAAATTTTTGCAAAATTTTTTTAAGATCACGTTGTTTGGATGCAGGCAGAGAAGGGACAGGAGCAGTTGAGGTGCTTTGAGATGGTTTTTTTCAAAATCTGGCTTATTTTTAATATTTTTTTTGCAGTTGCGAAGTAGTCAAAGGAGGAAGTGGATTTTGTGGTCCATCATCCATACGGAAATTACAGTGGAGTGGAGGAGGAAAGGGTTTCTATTTGGTTTAAGTCAGGGGGCGGATTCAGTCAGAGTTAGACCAAAAATGGACTGGGTTTAGAGTAGAACCTGGAAACATTATTGAATTTAAAGAGTGGACACTTATAGCCACTGGACCATTCTTACACATATATATGTTTGAATAAAATTTATTTTAGGGTGTTGATGGTAATTACAATTTCATTCCATTTCATATAAATTTGTACAAATACTAATAAATCATCATCGGGGATTAGACTAAAGTTAGACTGAAATTGGCCCCAGCTGAATACAAACTTGTCTAATAAATTGTACATATGATTTGAGTGAGATTTGGAAGAGAAATCTGTAGAAGGAAATATAGGAAGCACATGAACATGTGGACCATAAATGATATAGATCCCCATCCTCCCCATCCCTCCCAATACACTATATGAGTTTGGTGTGGACCTAAACTAGTGTTCACATCGGTTCGGATCCATATAATAAGCCAACTTTTTAACTATCTGACCAAAAACAAATCAAACTGTTAACGTATTAACTCAATAAAACCAATTCAATCACCATTGAAATATCCATGTAAAGCAATAATTCTTTATTCAACTATAAATTTAAAAAAGAGTAACATGGATGAAAATACATTGAAACTGAAGCTTGCTTAACAAATCCTGCCAAATTTAATTAAAATGTAACTTTTGCGTCTCAAAATTTTAATTACATTATCATTTATATTTTATTTTAAATATAACATCTCTACAAATCCAAATTTACAAAATTATCTCAAACCCAAATTAAAAACTCAAAAAAATACTAACCTCAAAGGTTGACAAGATATTTTTTTTAAAGACAACTAACTAGTAAACTAAAAACTAAAAACTGGCGGCTAACCTCGGGTCACTCTGAGGAGGCGGATTCAGTGACCACTATAGCATACTTTGGCATAGCCATGTCCCATACCCCATACTCCATCATACCCCATAATACCTCAATATTCCCCATATCCCCATACCCCCAATACAATAACCCCCCCATTTTAGGGGTTGTTGAGGAGAAGAGAGCAAACTCAAAGAATGGACGGAGGACGACGTCTACTGCTGCTGCTGATGCCCTCCTCCTCCTCCTCCTCAACAACCACCAATATAGATCCATACCACCAATGCTAACCTATAACCACACCATAACCCATGGCTACCCTTAAATAATAGCTCCCTATACACATACATATATACTAAAGGAGGATCCTAACAAAATATTAAGAAGAATCTCTGGTTGACCTCTTGAACTAAACCTAATAGTTTTAATATGATGATACTAAGGATTGTGTTTTTAATTAACAATTAAACCAGGAATTAATTAATTGACCTAACCCAGTGACCTCTGAAGGGTTAGGAAGAATGTGAGGGTTTTTAGCCCCTCCTCAAACTCTCTCTCTCTCCTATTCCCCCCAAGCAAGCCTGACCTTTTAATTGGTAAAATTGAAGTGGACATTTCCCCTCCAATTGACCATTTGGACTGGATTGACCTCTGTCTGTTCGTGTTGTGTCAAGTGGACAGGTCAAAGGGACGACGGAGGACACTTGTGAGGTCAAGGACCAGTGAGGAAGGTAAGGGATGGAATATTTATATATATTTAATTTAAGTTCAAAAATAACCTTCACATATGATGATGACATCCCTTGAATTGAACACATGCAGAATTGGACACATGACCCAGCCCAATAATTAATCCTGCTAATTTGACCTTTTGTGCATTAATTAAATCAGGGTTTTTGATTAAATTTTGAAATGACCATTGACAGATGAAGATCAATTCAATTATAATTATCGCCATTGCCACATGTAGATTACATTATTTTTGACGTATTCCATGTCAGTTTTTAAATGCTAACTCCAAATATGGGTTTAAATAGTTAATTTTAGGCCATATGGTCACGAGAACACGTTACAAATACTAAATGCTTCAGGCAGGCGTCTTGCAATTCCATGTAGTTTGACTTTGACCCTTGATTGATGTAGAGATTTGACCTTAATGACTCTATTTGTTCATTAAATTTCAGAAGGAAGGAAGTGGAGTCGTAATGGTGTAAAGTCCCCTGGAAGGAGGAACAAGGAGGATCCTCATCATCTAGAAAAAACTAAATCAAAATGTCTCAAAGAGCTAAAAAGTCAGGGAAATCTGATGAGAGCCAAGGTAGTAATAGCAGAGGCCTAGCCAGTTAGCATTACCAATTTAAATTACAACTAAATGACCTGTCACTAACCTTTGACCTTTACTTATACAACCAAATAGGGAAACGAAAGAAGAGGAGACCCTCTGGCTCCGGAGGAGAGGAATGTGATGATGATCGTGGTGGAGGTTCAGGGTCAAATTCTGGTGGACCAGGGTCTCAGGGTGGTGGCAGTGGTGGTGGTGGTGCAGCTGGAGGTAGTGGAATGTGGACCCCTCGTCATCTGGGTGACCTTAAAGTCTCCTCCATTTACAATCGAAACTCAGCTGAGGCCCCTGCTGAGGTAACTTCGGTCTGTCTCCATACACCTAAAAAATACACATTTTTATTTATTTTTCTGTGAACATTTTATTCATTTTGAACTGATTTAGTACAACATCTTATTCTTATTCTTTTTGAACAAAGTTATTTTGCATGGGTTTACTTTGGTCTTCTTTTTTTTGGTTATTTATTGCCAAAAAATTTATCGGATTTGGGTTATATTGCATGTAGTTTTTGATCGTAGTTTTTTGTTGTTGGATTTGGGTTCGGTTGGTATTATCGCCATTTTAAAAGTATTTGTATTACGTAGTGACGAAAACCCCTCAATTGTTTCGAGTTTCGACCTTTCGTAGTAGTTGATTGGTTCATTGACGCCACTTTGGCATAAGCGTATTTTTAAAGGGGATTATGGAAATTATCCAATTTTGGGAAACTTTGGAATTAGATGTTGCAGTAAATTTGGACAAACATTTAAAATACCAGTTTTAGAAAACAATTAACTTGTTTCCATTAATTTTGCATTTTTAGTTGTATCGAAAGGATCTTATCAGTGCAATGAAATTAGCAGACTCTGAACCCCTGGCCCCAGAAGAGTACTGGCTCATCACAGATACATGGAAACAGGAATGGGAGAAAGGAGTTCAAGTGAGTGACCTACTACTGACCTATGACCTCTGATGTTACCATTAATCAGTCATTCTTATAAAAAAAATCCACTTTCATCCATGTTTTAGGTCCCAGTAAATCCTGAATCCCTTCCAGAACCGGATGTAGTTGTAATCAAACCTGCTGCGGATCGAAGTCATGACTTTCGACTGTTCGTTCAAAATTCTAAACAGAATTATAAATTTAAAACCAAAAAAGGAGAAATTAATCAAAGAACATTATTATTTTCCCAATGAAATTACCAGGCCAAAGAAAAAATATGTTCGAGTCACGCATGATGACTTTTTTAATCCGGACTACCATCAACTCGTATCTACAGCAGCTCGAGCTGAAAAAGTATGCAGCTATGACCTCGATGATGTAGATGCAGCATGGTTAAGTTGTGTGAATTCAGATCGAAGTATGCAAAATCAAACAGCTGTCTCAGAATTTCTCATGGAACAAGTCATTGAGGAATTGGAGCTTCAGTGTTGGGAACAAGTTCAAACCATTCTAAAGAGTCAGGAAGGACTTGGGATTGAGTATGATGAGAATGTCATCTGTGATGTTTGTCGATCTGTGAGTACAAACAAACAAAAAATTAAAAGTCAGGTCAAGTTTAGAGTCATGTGTAGTAGAACATTTGCTAATCATTTTGTCAATTTGATTTACCAGCCCGAGTCAGAAGAGGGGAATGAGATGGTCTTCTGTGACTCTTGTAATATTTGTGTTCATCAAGCATGTTATGGGATCACTAAAATCCCTTCAGGTTCCTGGCTCTGTCGAACATGTAGTAAGTGTCGATTACATAACGTAATAATAGATTTATGAGACTTGATCGACAAACAAGGATTGGTCTGGAGGAACTAATTCTTTGTTTCATTTTCCTTTTCATTCATTTTAGATTTGACTATAAAGCCAGCATGTGTCCTCTGCCCAAATACAGGAGGAGCAATGAAGGCAACTCGTTCAGGTCATAAATGGGCTCATGTAGCCTGTGCCATTTGGATCCCTGAAGTTAGTATTGGTTCTGTGGAGAGGATGGAACCCATTACTAAAATCTCATCCATTCCGGTAGGTTCTCCATATTGGCAGTCAGCACTTAAAAATATATAAATCCAAATCTGATTGAGGCTTGTAAACTCATATTTTTCCCTTTGACCTCACAACAGCAAAGTCGATGGTCTCTCCTCTGCGTCCTCTGTAAGGATAAGGTTGGGGCATGTATTCAATGCTCTGTTAAAACTTGTAAGACTGCCTACCACGTCACCTGCGCGTTTAAGAATGGACTTGAGATGAGACCAATCATTGTGGATGAGAATGCTGAGGATGGAATCAAATT
>JAQIYE010000269.1:0-14396 GCA_034699765.1 Xenyllodes armatus
ATTACATTTGACCTTTGCGTGACCTCAATCAAAGGTCAAGGTCAAGCGTTTTCCTCCATCGCAGACCATCTACTACACCCGCTTATAGCGGTTTATTGCTTTATGAAAAGTCAAGGGAAATGCC
Organism: Xenyllodes armatus; assembly: GCA_034699765.1. Classification (NCBI taxonomy): domain Eukaryota; kingdom Metazoa; phylum Arthropoda; class Collembola; order Poduromorpha; family Odontellidae; genus Xenyllodes; species Xenyllodes armatus. Next base: position 125 of record JAQIYE010000269.1, read on the forward strand.
ATTTCCTATATAAAACTTATAAAATGTACATTTTCCTTTCAATTTTCAATCATCATCATTCAATTCCAGCTTGCTTATGACGGTACATAGGATTATTTCTATAATCCTCAAATTATACCACACAATGAAATATTTCCCTCATGAGAAAATATATCTAAACTTGTTTTCCAATAATATAATAAAATAGGATTAGTCAATGGATAAAAGATTGTTCCAATTGAAGTTACAAAAGCATAACCGCCTGCTGTTCAGGTTTTGGAAGTTAAGGAAAAAGTAACAACAGATGTATCAAATGTCTTCCGACACACAATCCACAAAATATGGAGATCCTTGTATATGGGGAATAAAAGACAAGATACTTAAACCGGAAATTCAGATCGAATTTTTTTATGTCCAGAATAACGATTTTGATGATAGTAATGATGCGATGGTTAGTTAGTGAGTGGTGATATAATTTGATGATTCTAAAACATTGGATGATTTGAGCTAAAAAAAAGCATATGGAGAAAAAGAGAAGAAGAAGGTTATAGCAAGCAGAAAAAGACGTAGGCGTTTTCTGCAAAAAAAAAGCATGTTTTACTTACCTTTGTTGGAATTGAATTCATTTACATCCAAATCTGTAGTATGCTTTGTTGTATTGGAAGTATGAGGCCGAAAAAGTTGATTGTAGAAAATTTGAGCTTGTTCAATTAGGCTTCGATTTCTTGGATTTTGTGGAGGAACAGTCATAACACTCTAAACTGAAATTTGGGTCAATTTGACATGTCAGCCAAAAGGATACCTGCAAGTAAAGAAGAGATGACAAAATTAATGTTGTTCGAACCAGCAACAAATTTGGTCAAGATGATAAAACTGTAGATTTTGAGTAGATTCCTTTCTCGTAGAATCATCAAGTGTTGTTAAGGGTTAGACTTGGACAGGAAAAGGAAGCATATGTCAATCGAAGAGCACAACATGACGCCCTTATTCTATCTAGACTGATTGAGACATTGTGAGTTAATGAGAACCTTGATGTTGTTCATAAGCCCTTTGGCGATCAAAGTTCTTACAGTAATATTATTATTGATCATTTATGAGCGTGATCAGAAGAAACAAATTTTCCATGGACAATCAAAAATTTGTAGCCGGAAAGAGACTTGTAAGTGTCATAAATAACTACTACTACATGTTACATTGCCACAATCCAAATTTTACGAAAAATAGCTTCTGGTAATTCCAATAGCTCACCAATATATTCTGAATTCCCGTTTACATTTTTTTTTTGCAATATTACAAAATCTAGAATTATTTTGACACGCAATAAGTACTTCTACTAGATCCAAAATGAAGGTCCAATAAAAACACTTTACTCACTCATGCATGCACGTCAAGGGTCCCATTATCAATAAGGGTACTTTTGTCCCAACAAAAAAAACTTTTAATCCCAAACCCTTTGATCCATAAAAGGATGTTTTCTTATTCATCTTTTTTTGTGAAACAATGAGTAATTGATCGGAAATTACATTTGTCATGCACGAATAATGGAACACTCCAACTATTCTTATCTTTAGACTTCTTCTCCTCGTGTCTCATCATCATCTTGTACCTGACTGTGACTCTGATCTGATCAAGATCATCATTATCATGAACCTTCATTTCTAATTTCCCTTTTATGATACTATTATCTATTTTTTATAATGATTAGGGATGGGTAATAAAGGGTAATGAGAATTGAGATTATTTTAGATCCCTTTTGTCTTTTCTCCGCCTTTATCTTATTCTTATTCCCGTTTTTTTAAAGGTAATATTTTTGGGGGTTTCTTCTGATGATCTAAATCCTTTTTTTTTTTTACTACTCACCCTCATTCTAACCTCATCTCATCTCTGCAATATGTATCCGCATCCTCAATTTAAAATTTTAAACCTCATCATCATCCATTTCCTTTTTTTCCCATCATATCTATTTCTCTGATCCTGCTCCTAATTTCATCCAATTCTTCACCAAAAGATCCTTTACATATCAACTTCTACAGCAAAAGTTAAATCTTATGCCGATTCCTTCTTAAGGGACCCAACCACTACTACTCTAAAAAGGATCCTGGGAGATGGTTATCCCTTAAACAGTATTTCCTAAAGAATTGATTGAATTAAATATAAGTTCAAAATTTCTGCATATCTAATCTTCAACCATTTCACAATTTGACCCATGTTAAGTGATTATACCTATAGGTCAAAACACTACAACTCTCTGGAATGATCTAGATTTGGTTCCAGGTTCCAATGTCAAAATTTTTGGAAATTGGATTCAATCCGTTCCCGGGATCATCAAGGACAAAAACCCCTGTGATGATCTTTAAGAAGAAGAAGAAGAGGCAGAAGTCGTGGGTGGATGATGGGTGATGATGATGAGGTCTTCTTCTGGTGGTTCAGTGGTAGTGGTGGTGGTGGTTGAGCTCCTCCACACTTGAGTGGAACCCCATTCCTCTCATCAAATTAATTTATGCTCTTTCTTTAGGAGGGAGAAAGAGTCCATGGATAGACCCAGACTTTATCCAGACGACGACCTTAATTCCAGACATTTTGAAACACCCTTTAGACCTTCATCTCTCCTTCAAAACCCCAAAAACCTCAAAGTCTTTAAGGATGAGAAGAAGTAAAGTTTAAAGTTGAAGGGGTTGCGTTGTGAAGGGGGATTTAAGAAGAGACGTTAAAATGAAAATGGGACATTTCATGAATGAAAGGATTTTGTCTCGTCGTCTCCATAATAATGTTCCCCTATGTCCCTCATCTCATCATCATGTCTCTGGTGAACACAACAAGGAACTATACCACTGTTGATTATGAGACTGAAATGGGTGATCAGGAAATCCACTTATCGATAATTAAATTATTTGGATTACAGCCTTTTCTTCAACATCCTCAAATAAGACAGAACCTTGAGACTCTGTCTTTTAAAGACACACATTCCATTCAACTTTGTCAAGGAAAAATTTGTGATTACTCAAATTACTTTCGCATAATTTTTTAAGAAAATATCAAGATGATGAACGGCCTCTTTCAATAAATATTCGTAATTGGACTTTAAATGAACTATTAGTTTCTTATTTAATGGTTTGAATGGAAAATTGAAAAAAAGGGTTGTATTACTTTGTCACCATATTCAGAATATTTTTGAATGCGTCAGTATGTCTGTCTCTCCCCTTCTTATGTTAACAAAAGGATAAGATTATATTCCCCATCCCAATCCAGTTTCCCCTTTTGAACTTGATATCATAAGATTATGTCAGGAATGCGGTTTTTTCCATTCTACCGGATTCCTTTCTCAATCAAACATCTAACTACTAAACCCAAAAAGACAGGAACAAGAAGAGCAACAGAAAAGACAAACCTGAGATTTGAGACGGCCTGGCGCCCTCATCAACTCCAAAAACTTTGTTTCAAGGTCATCATGTCATGTCTTCCCCCACTTCTAATCATCAGACCAGTGTCCAGTTGGATGCAAGTAAATCAGGTTAAGAAGACTGATTGAGAAACAACATGAAGAAAGATATACTAGATCATGCCTGAATTAACCATCTGGTCCCTTCCTAGTTGTTGTTTTGGTAGAAAAGTCAAAAGGTCAAGATTTTCATTCAAATTTGAAATCAATTTTTCCACTTTTAGGTCAACCCTTAAACAATTTAAACTTTTTCTAACTTAAGCTGTGAGAAACCAAACTAACTCATTGATGAACTAACTTTTAACAACGGACTAAACGGATCCTATTTTTTGCGTATACAGACCAAAGAGATATCGTCACTCGAATTAGTATACATACTTTCGCCCATTAAGCATCATCAAATATCTCATTAGTAAAGTTTCAAGGAAGTAAATAAAGCCTTTTGTGAATGAGGGTCAAATTTCCAGACCCTATTTAAATTGATTTGCTCTAGATTCAAATGAGGTTTCATTCATTTTAAGAGGTTTGGTCTGCAATAAAACATACTAATTACTCCTTAAAATTAATTGGTTATCATTGTTCTGCTTGGACAGTTTCTTATTGTTTCCAAAATAAACTCCTAAAATCTAGGCCAAGCGCGCATTTAGAAAACAACAGACCAATTCAAGAAAACAATGGGACATTAACTGGGCAGAAAATTTCACCTCAATTGTCCAGTTTTTAGAGGGTGCGTCATTTTGAAAAATATTCAAATCAATTTTAGAGTGCTGCAGAAAAACTTGCAATCACCATACTTGCTAAAGTTATGCTTCCGTTTAATCTGGATTAAAAAGTCCGATACAATATGATTCATCTTACTCGGGTACTCAGAAAGGCCACAAATTTGGTTGTCGTCATTCTTACGCCTAAATTCGCAACAATGTGCCAAATCCCGTTAGAACAAAATGTCATAAATATCTTCAGAACTGCTAGTTTTATTAGAGATTGTTTGAATTATTCATATCAGTGCTAATCTCGCCAAAATTTTATGTAAAATGTCTTTGTCAAGATCTCAGTTAAATGCTTAAAATCAACTAATGGCTCCACTTCATTTCATTTCATACCTCGTGTCTGGGTAGCCAGTTGGCACCTAAGTGCGAGCCTAACTTTTTTTCTTGTACATGCTTTTCATCCATCTCAGAATCCATTAATTGAAAAATTAAAAGTTCACAACTTGTTCCAAAATTCCTATGTGTTTCCATACTTTTAGCTCTTGGCTGAATGTACTAATTGTTCAACAATAGCCTGGATCCCTTTAATCCTTGCTTTATTTGGAGGCTGGGATCGTAATAATGGTGTAATAATGAAGGAGAAAAAATCATTACGTGCTCATATGAGATGAGAATCATTAAGATCATCAACGCTAAATTTCAAGGAAAAGGGCTTCTTAAAAACATTTCCCCCTTTTATAAAAACTTATCCCGAAAAAAGCAAATGTTATGACTACAAAATGAAATATTTAATATTTTTATTATTATGGTTATGGGGAAATGAAATGGTTCCTTTTAAAACTCACTCCCTCATCAACTTGACTGTTAACTAACATTACATACCATTATTATCCCTACTACTACTTTTTTTGGTTTTGACAATTTTAATGAGATTAGACCCATTGGGTTCATTTAAGAATGGATGATGGTGTACCTGTTCCGGGACGAGCTCAGAATTTTAGTTTTTCTTAATTTTATTGTTTGAGAGTCTTTATTACAAGTAGGGCCTTTGGTTCCGCTGTAATAATGTGAGTCGGGCTAAAAGCAATTAGTACTTATAATTTAGAAGGAAATGTGGATTAGGAATTTTTAGCGGTTTTAGACTTATTTTTTGTGCTTTTAAGTTTTAAAAGCTAACCCTGAATATGTGTGAGGGATGATAATTGCTGACTGTGAGTCGATGAGAGATTACTCTTCAATGAGCGCCTTTGTAATTGCAAATGGATACGTTTACGTTAATGTCCACCTTTGGCTTGTTTGTTCTTCCTGATTTGGGAGGATATCCTATAGTAAGTTGTGAGGCTCTCGAGACTTTTGTCATATGACATTCATGCAAAAATCGTTTGGCGACAAGGTCAGAGTTTAGAGTACACATAAAAACCAAATATACCTTTTGTTCTCTACAAATCTTTTGGAACTTGCAGGTGACAAAATCGCATCATTATTATCAGTGGTTGACATGGGTGGAGAAACCAGTTAAACCTTTGACTTGACTCACCACAACATACAAAACAACCTCAGCCACCCACTCCAAAAAACGGTTTATTGTTTGGCCTTTCCGATAAAGACATTAAAATTGAAACTCTGAAGATTCCTTAACGGTGGTAATACATAATTGGATATAACTTTGGGGTAAATCCTTGTGTCATTTCCAAAGTTCTACTAAACTTTGGACAGAATAGAACAAGATGGAAATGGAAATGAAATGGAAGGGTGGGACTGACTGGGTTCAGTTGACATCTCTGTATTGAATTGAACCATCATCATATGCCACGAACACAAAAAAAGAACAAAACATTTTCTAAACAATCAGTTAGGCGTATCTTTTCCTCTCAAGAAATAAATACAATGTAAATAAAGATTTTGAAAAGATTTTGAAAAGATTTCTATATAAAATGTCTTTGATTTCTTGACTCCTTTGATTTTTAAGACAAGAACAATACAATTTTTTAACCAGGGCTAGTTCGAAATCTTTTAAACTACAGATATACCTATATAAGTACTACCAGGATGTATTTATTTATCCTTTGTGGTCAACTTCTATTTACCCAAACCATTCTAAAAGGTTTAATTGAAATGGGGTAAAAATTTATTTGATTTTGAGGCAGACATAAATCAACTCCTACCTTCCTTCAACTCTTTTTAACAAAACAAACCACAACAAATAAACAAAAGAGGAGAGGAACCCCCAATTGTTTTTCAATCTTCAGAAAAATACACAGTAGGTATGCTTGTTTGTGAGTCTACTAAAAATGAGCTCAGGAGGGTCCAAAAAATTTGGATTGATTGTGATTGATCTGTAATAGGATATGACCTTAAGAAAATGCCTGAGGTCAATTATAAAGCTCATGAGACCTGATGCTGCCCAATTCCAATTCTGGATCAATAAAACTAAATTGTAATTGTACTAATCCATGATGGATGATCTCAAATGTAATTGAATACCCTGAGATCTCACCCAAGCTCACAAGTGTCTCTTTGAGTTTTAGACCTACCAAGTGTGAGCTTAAATTAAATTTCAAGTCAGGGCAAGTTTTTTTCAAAGTCAATCAATCACTAAAACTTTTATTTGTTATGCAGGGATGTAATAGGCCCATGATGGTAAGCCTTGAAGGACGACTGGACTTCTCTAAAATAACCAAAGTCACTTTTACTTTACTACTAAAATAATCTTAAGATTAGAATTTTCCCCTTCAATTTAGATTTGTCCCTTTGTCATTTTCTTTCATACAAGTGGGTCCCATAAATATAGAAACAGGTTCATAACCCTTGGTGGTAAAAAAGGGAGACAATGAACCACAACAATGGATCACTGGCACAAGGAATAGTAACCAAAGGGGAACTTGACCCAAACCCAAAGGATTGAGATTCCATTTCTTAAAAAAAAATTTGAGGACATTAAATAATCTTTATCCAGATATCTGAAGATTGTCAGATATTTATTTGTACCCTCATCATCATTTCAATTTTATTTCCCAAACTTGTCCAAGTTAGTTATTACACATAAGCTATTGGGAAATAATGTATATGTTAGCAAACTGTTGCAACAGCAGGACTATTCAAGGCCAGGGAAAAGTCCATGGATTGGTTAAAAAGACCAAAGTGTTAAATTTCATTGAACACTTTTGGGTCATCAAGAAATCTGACTCTGTGAGTCAAATATTAATAGAAAATCAAAGACAGACTAAAGACTTTTACTCAAAATGAAGTATTACAACTTTAATGTGGACATTTTGATTCAAGAATTCAATCTTATCCTATTTCTTTCTACAGTATTTCAAGATTAGTTATTGTTATTATTGGGAAAAGAAATAAAATTTCAGTTGAACAAGACAGTTTGTCGTTCCAAACTTCAAAACCTTCAACTCCCCCGCTGGTTCCAGAATAAAAGGGTCAGGGTCCATGAATTTAACTCTCCCAAGTAAAGTGTCCCCTTTTCTTATTATATTATTATGAGACAACTTTTTAAGGGGACACAGAGAGGAACAAAATTTACAAGCTCACTCAAATCATCGTATCAATTACAAGGATCATCCTCATCTCATGGACATGATAAAGATCAGGAGGATCAGATCAGATCAGATTTCTTCCAGAGGATGAAAAAAGTCAACAAAATACTTTTTTGTTTTATCTACCTTGACTTGCCTTTTGTTTAAAAGACAAAGAGAACAGAGTATTTATTTGTAGTGGTTTGGATATTAAGGGTGATTTTGGAATTTGAAGTTGTTTTAGCTATGCTATCTTAAGAAAGAACATAATTTTATTACCCATCACAGTAGTAAGGCTTCTCCTGCATCTATTCCTTCTAAAATATATTGGAGTTAAAAAAGTATCAATGCTTTCAATAATTCTCAATTTTGGGGATCCGAGATTAGATTTTTGATTATTTAAGTACATATATGCAGAAGGTTGATAGAAGTATGATTTTCTCCTTGAGATTCACAAATTCATTTAGCACATTTATTGTAATACGAACTTTCTCCTCAGGGAAATTGTAAAGTTCCTGGCCAAAGATGATGATGACGAGGACATGGACACATTCATGAATGAACCTGACTGGTCTCCCACAAAAAGGTCTGAAAATGAGAGCTAACCACATCGGCACTACTATGCACTACCAGGGGTTGGGACCACAATAAAGATCACAAAAGGAGACCTGTCAGATCAGAAGCCTCAACAGAAAACAGAGGATCCAAAAACACAAAAAAAAGTTTAATACTTCCAAGATCAGGGACGTACACAAGAAGGGTACATGCATAACCACTTTTATGTTAAAACTGAGAATTTGACACATTATGTAATTTTGCACATTTGTGATTTGTGTCAGGCATAACTTATATATTTCAAAGTTACAACATTGGCATACACTTTGCAATTTTGAATCAACAGTTTCTACATACAAATTTTGCCATAAACCCCTGACCCTGAAGGTGATGATGATAATAATAATGATGAAAGCAACAACCACAATGAACAAACTACAACAAAAAGGCACAGTAGCAGCCTCCCTTTGGACTGATCCAGATCAAAAAGACTAATGATGATCCTGTTGATGATGTGCCTTATTTCTGTTTCCTCATCCTATTGTGCTGTATAAATTGATCAAGGTTGATGTTGATGGACCAGGTGATGACCCAAGCTGCTGGGGACCCATCCTCCTTCCGTTTCCGTTGTTGGCCTCTTAAACAAAACTTTATTGACTGACATGGATCTATCCCCGACTATGGGGGGTCAAATCCAACACTCCTTCAGAATCGATCAAAGGAAAATTCTGAAGCTGCGAAACAAAGGTTAAAAGTGACTGACTGAGTGACGGGCTATTAACACGGTTTCCCCTTCTCAACTGTAGTAGTGACTAATGACTTTGAAAAGACCTTTCCGGGACCTTGTTCTTTGAGCCTTTAAAGAACTGATTGTATTGTGTGGGCGATCCTGTGGCGATTGTCCCATTCGTCCCTATTATTATTATGCATGGTCTCCTTGACCGAAACATCTTCTTTGATTCAATAGGAAACCACATTCAAGAATTGAGTTGACAATAAAAATATCTGATAAAATAAGGATTGTATATTGACAAGTTTTGAGTTGGGGGATGTGAGTGTGGGTTGGATCTTGGATCTCATCATCAACTCTTTAGAGCTCAATAAAATAAAATTAAGGAAATAAAAAAATAATTTTTGGGTGGGTCATTTTTGAGAAGTTTGAAGTGTGACCTGATGAGGACACGCGTCATCAAAACATATCCTCATTTCACATGTGAAAGAGTCAGATAGAATGATCCCATCATTTAGTACAGAGTAGAAAAAACTGGTTAATGCTTAATTTCCCTTAAAATCATAATCAGAGTTTAGGGATGATGACAGCATTTGTGAGTTTACCACAACAAAGAGTTCTGTAATATGTGAGAGAGAGTATTAAATCCCGGCCTGTGGGGTCTTGGTCAAATTTGTGGGCAACTAAAAGTGTCACCGGTAAAACGGTAAAACGTATTTGCAACCCTTAATTAACTTCACGATTTGTTACAACTCGGTCAGCACAATTTAATATAAGCTGCAACGATATGACATATACATGTACTTGAGTATTGAATGGTTTGAGGCTTACAATTGTTCATGACTCCCAGAAACAAATTTGGAAATATATGATGTGTGACTCAGGTAAATTTAAAGAGAATTAATATTATCTATTATCCTTACGTAAATTAGATTACTTCATCATTCCAATTATTCCATCAACACTTATTTGGCGTTAATACATTTGAATCACAATTCTATGCTATTCAAAAACAAATAAAAAATTTAAAAAAGTAAAATGTGATTTTAAAAATTATTGAACCCCGGACCAGTATTAGTATTGTGCCCAACAAGATCTCTTGGTTAATCTTAATATGTATTGTCCTAAAGTATTTTAGCTCATTGTCATTCAGCTAACAGCATAAGAGAGTCACACCTGTGGTCCTTTCGTTACAAGTCCACCATCTCATCAGAAAGTTACAAATCAAAAAGTCAAATGATCCTTGTCCTCTCTTTGACTATAATATCTAGAATTCTGTAGTAAAATATGGGCTCAAAAATAAAATACTTGGTGTTGGCTCAATGAATGTTTGTCAAAGACCATACGATACATTGTTTCTCCGTGGCCGATCCCAACGTGAGGAGACTGGACAATGATACTGACACCAATAATAGGTCATTCAGGGGCGGAAGCGCTGGAGCTAAAACTGGGCCGTGCCAAATTGCAAACAGCTTATTGCAAACAAAGACTTTATATTGAATTTATACAAGTTTGTAAAAGTCAAAAAAAAATATTTTGCACGTAAGGTTAGATTTAAAAAAGTGCAGGAAATTGTCTTCACTAACATTTTCCAAAAAGCGCTTGCTAAAGCACTTGGCCCTTTCATAAACAGAAGCCTTTGAGACGTTTTAAAAAAGAGGTTGTATTTCTCTTCATTCATTCAACAATTCAGTTCGACCTCATCTCCGATTTTACTGAAGTTCTTGTACAACTTGAACTACAGGACAATTTAACCAAATCTCTCATTATATTGTTCCAAACCTGAAGTTAAGTCTCTTTGTCATATGTTGGATGTTTTTTGTAGGTGGCAAGTACATACAAAAATCCTCTGAATTATATCTTAATCTTACAGAAAGAGACATTTGAGACTTATTGGAATGAATCTTCCTTATTTTCTAGTTTCCTCCCATCAAACAAACTACTAAACAAAAAGAACAAGAGGCAAGGGTTCAACTTTGATTTAGTTGATTACAAGTCTATTGAGTAAACAGGGGCTATTTCTCAAGGAACGTCCTCCGTCCGGAACGAGGGTCTTACTTAATTCAGGAAAATGAAGAAGTTTAAAATTCTAAAAGAGTACAAAAGAAAATGGGAGAAAAAAAGAGTTAAATATGGTTTGAATGGATGACAATAAGTTCTTATAATTCATATATTGTAAGCTTAGGAGGATGTTAAGGTATTAATTTCAAAAAAATACGGATTTTCCAGTGATTTACGGACATTCCATCCTTCAACTGTCCTATTCAATTTTAAATTTCAACCTGTTTGATTTTGAGGCTACGCGTATTTTAGACAATCCGGGCCTTAGATGGAACTGAATAGTATTTGTGAAAAGCTCACTAAAGAAATACAATGCAGACATTTGTATATATCTAGTCTGTTTTTAATTCTGGGATTTCTGGATTCACTGTTTAAGCTACTAGTATTATTAATCAAATTCTACAGTAAAATATGGTAATTTCGATCAAGATCTCTTGGGAGGGTCGATTAAAGTTTTCATGATTGTTGGAAACCAAATGTTAATGCATGAGGCCCTCAAAATGCAATATAATCCATTTGCCTAAATACACATCAACTTAATTCCCTACAACATAACAGGTGAATTGATTATCAATCTCAATGATGGAAACATATTAGAAATTCCCAAATCCAAATACCTTCACATGGTCTCATCATCTCACCTCAAGATGAAATACAATGAAACTGTTTTTTTCTCTTGTATTTAGCAGGTTATTATTGTTATTCATATCCCTATCCCTATAGTACACCCCCTCCCTTCCACCCTGGCACCCATCTCATCTCCCTTTGGATCCTTATTTTATATGAAATAAATCAATGGGGATTTATTTTTTATTTTTCTAAATAAAAATAATAATACAATCTGTATTGTTAATCAGTGGCGATAAATCTGTCAAGTGGATCTTTGGAATGTTCTCTCTCTCTCTCTCCTGCAAGTAAGTTGATCTGTTCGACTTGGACTAAAAAACTCCCTCAAGCTTTTTAGTTTTGAGAAAGGAAAAGAACATAATAATAATGGGGAATACATAAGACGATGAAGAAGGATCCATGACAAGGGTCAACTCTGCGGGATGTCCCCGTGAATTCAATCCTTGAAAAAAAAACGGAACAACATTAAATTTTCTTCAAGAGAGATAGTAGATCCAATGGATCCCACCCCTGACTGACTGACTCTTGAGTATTCTTTACAACAATAACTAAAAAACATCATCCACACATGATAACTAACCTCATGGATAGATAGATTGGATTTAATTCTGTAGACTGATCTTCTTGAGAAAAAGAAGAAGAAGAAAATGATGTTGATCATGGAATAGATGGATTTGGATTTAAAGATTCAAAGGGATTCAGATAAATCTCCTTTGATTTTCCAATTCCAAAGTCTCACCAACATAACAGTTTATTTAACCATCAGCATTTGGTCTGGATTTGGAAGAATAGAAGATGGTCACAGTTTTTTAGCTTTTGTATTTTTGTAAGATTTATAATTCAACCACCTACCAATCTCTCAAACCTTGGAGGGCCTCATTTTTTCTCGTATTTTTCAAGGACCATGAGAGAATTTTAGTGGGGAGGGAGGGGGGGGGGGGATTGTCCAGGAAGATCTATGACTTTACATCCGTTATGATCGTCATGTTTGTAAAGGTTGTTTTGAGGATATGACCTTGTCTGGCCCTATGTACTTGACTTAATTCTGGATCTCCTTAATTTAATTTCGCAATATGTTTTTGAAATTTTTTTCAAGGTCATTCTGGTCCAGGTAGATCTACCTTTACCTACGTTACAAAACCAATTGCGGCTTGGATAAAATTCTTGTAATTTTGAAGTAATTGTTAAGTGAAATTGGAAAAGAAAGTCCTGCGTAAGAAATCGCACTCTCCGTGTTTGTCCCAATTACCAGATTTCGATTCTTCATCCATACTAAATCTCCTTAAAACGATTTATAATGTTCAATTAGAAAAAATATCCACTTGCATGTCCACTTCCAACAACGTTCCAACTTCCAAAGAGGACATAGGATCCAATCCAATAATTTACTATATATAGAAAAGAAATGAAATCCTTCTTCTTCTTTAAGATTACGTGAAAAAAAAATACTTTTTTGAAGGGAAATTATTTTAGAACAATGGGTGGTGGTGACCAAAGGGGGGAACTAAAAACCACTTGATCCCATCAAGTTTTCAAAGATCATAAACTAACCATCTCAGATCATTGGGAATCATAAGGTAATAACAATACATTTGTTCTCTTTCCATGGAATTTAGTTTTTTTTAAACGAATAATTTAGGAAATGAAGTTTAGTAATAAGATTTATTGGTTGGACTTTGATACGATAATACGATATGAGTCGCGTAGTAGGCATACAAACCCTCATATGTATTTTGTGTGTGACAGGATCTTTGGAGTTCCATTTCCATTCGAAACCTTATCTTTTACAATTAAAATGAAAGTTGGGTCCCCCATCCATCCATGATCTGTGAGGATCAAGATGCTATAAATGAAGAGGCTCACAATTCCGGTATAAAATGTCACTAATCAAAATAAATTATGCGGGAAGGAAAGGAATCAGAGGCTCTTGTGATTTTAGACCGTTGAATGTGGGTAGCCTATCTTATATATATTAGTTCAGGGTTCGATGTTTCATCGGAAGTCAAAATAAAGTCCAAATTTACAAAGAATATTTTTGTAATTAACAAAGAAACTGACAACATTCTATACTTTTTAACAGTCCGATTTCAGACAGTTTATGACTTTTCTATTAATTTGTCCAAAATGCAAATTCACATGTTCACAAAATGACTTTCCAATGAATTCGCCACTGTCTCATCCTTAAAATTATACCAAAAACGTCTCCTCCAGGGCTCAAGAAATATTATAAGTTCTTCAAAAACCAAAAAAGACAAAGATATCGTTATCCATCCATGCCCATGGATCCCATCCCACCCTTCTATAGTATTGTAAATTTAAAGAATTTTCACCATTAGTATACATTTCTCCATCCCTATTTCTCCACATATATTTTCAGTGTCAGAAGAAGAATTGAGAATCTCTCAAAATGGTAAACTTTGGAGGAGGAATAACGGCGATTCTTTGAGAGAAAGTAAGGAGAGTCGATAAAATGAATATTCATTTTCAAAAGTTAAATTTTGACAGAGAGAAAAGACTTTCTCTTTTTGGGGAAGAATCCTTATTTTCTCTGGTTTCTTATAAACTAATCTCCATCTCGTCGTCACTTGCTTTCTCCTCGAGGACTTTTGGTCTCTAAAGAGTCTCCTCTCTCTCATTCAGTCCT
>JAQIYE010000270.1:0-14381 GCA_034699765.1 Xenyllodes armatus
AGTATACGCACTGATATCACTTATTGGGTTTGATATATTGCCAGTAAGTGTCCAATTCAAAGCTGTCTCATTAAACCCTAAACTCCCAGAGCCAGTTGAACTCGAACTGTAATTAATCGTGAGAAATTCAATGAGGTACAGAGCAAGGGTGACTGGCCATCTTTGACCAATATTTGAAATTGTATTAAGCAAGGTCGTATAAGTCCCACCAATTGATGGATCTGAAACTTGATTTGCAAAACTAACCCTGGACAAGGACTCTGTATAGTCCAAAAGGATATCAATGGACAAAAATAAAAATAGGGAAATGTAACCAAAATAAATCAATGGACCTCCATTTGACCCTCCACCACCAAGGATCAGGAGTGGAACAATTAAAACTATACAAGGCATCACTAGACCAAGGACAAGACGGAATGGAAGTACCAAGTTTAAATACAGACTCAGTGGTTTTGGACCCACAATCCACTTTGACCCAAAGATGGGGATGAGGAATTTTAGAGGGATTAGGGCAAGGGTAAAGTAAGCAATCGTGTCCCTTGAAATCCCTTGATCCACTAACTTGAGATTTGTTAATTCTAAGGTAGCTGTCCCTATCCCAGCCGTTAGGAGGATGACGGCGTAGAGTCTTATATTCGGTAGCTTCAGGATCCTCCAGAGGCTTTTGTAGGTCCCAACAATGTCCATATGTTGTCCCTGGACGCTGAGAGACTCTTCCTTCTCTTCTGTGAGGCTGATGATTAGAGTATTTGCCACAGCGATGAAAATTGCCAAGAAAATTAAGATCTGATGAAAATTTTTCAAAAAATGACCATAAGTGACCCAGTAAAGTTTCAACATGTAAGGTCACTGAATCGTGAACCTTGAAACAAATTAGGTCAAAATATCTTACTTGAGGAAAGGTTAGAAGACCCGTTGACCCGGGGACGTCTCGAAATTTATTTGCAAAATCCTTGGACAGGAGCAGTAGAAGAATGGATGACCCACAAGAGACCCCAAGAACTTTTTTCCCGATTGCTGTACAACTTGATGCAAATCCAACATTTTCAGGTCTCAACAATGTTAGGGCCCATCCATCTACTACCACATCCTGTGATGCATCCAGAAGGTTCAACGTGAAAAATAGCAATGTAATCATTGTTATATTTTTCGTCTCTGTGAGGTCATCCATCATTAGTGCGATGACTAGGAGGAGGAGGCTCATGAGATATTGGATTGGAGCCAACCAACTCTTTCGTCGGCCAAATCTATTCAAAAATATTTAAGAGCTATTCAGAATTTTGCACAAATTATATGCAACAATTATAGATGAAATTACTTTTTCCAATAAATAGCATCAATAATTGGAGCATAAAGGAGTTTGAAGCTAAATGGCCATCTCGTCAGGCTGAAAATGGCTTGATCATGGTACAGGATCCCTTGAGTTTGAAGGATCAAGGGCATGGCATGAATGAGTCCACTGTTAATCCCTTGGAGAAAATATAGGACGAGGAGGACGAGGATCCCATTGAGGTCCTTTGAATAATCTGGGAGTGGGGCGAGCTGAGACGTTTTGATGTTTAATGGCGTCGTCATTTTTAGTAGATTTTAGATATTGATATTACAAAGGCAAATATCTTTGCCTGCCCTCCGTCCTACTGATTTTATAATCCTGGAATAAGTAGGTCACAATTAGGTCACGGGCACATGTTTATTTTGTCACCCTCCACGATCCCGATGAAATTAAGAATTCAAATTCTATCCTCTGGAATAATTAAGAACCAATGCCTAGCCTCCTAGATTAGGTCTCCCTCCAGACTCATTAAAATAAATTTCACTCTCAAGATTAACTATTAATGACTTTTTAATGGGGATTTAAGGAGAAACAAGTGTAATTAATCCAATACGACTTTTACTCTCTCACTGATTATGACTATGATTCCACAATTAATAAGAAATGAAATTGAAAAATTAAATGTTCAATAAAAGTTTCACTAAATCACTTTGAAATTATAATAGACATGTGCTTGACTTGACTGGTCAATAATATGGAAATGAACGTAGTTGTAGTATTCCACTGTTATGGCACAAAATTTCTCTTAACTAGTGCTCTCAACGAGTCCGAGACTTTGGCTGATTCTGGGATTCGAGTTTTACTGATTCAATTATTTGTGGGATCGAATCCGAAACCGATGAGATGTTCAAAATTTTAATGGAATTATGTAATGTAAATATAAACTAACTCAAAGGATTTTGTACTTGCTATTTACGATTATTAGTAGGCCTCACATCATTCGAGGTTGAGTCACGACAAGATCCAAAATGTTTTTAACTTTTATGAACACTCTCTGAGAAAAAAGCAATAATTTGTAAAGTGTCAACTAACTAAGGAATGCAGTTAGATTTTGTTTATATATTGCATGACCATTCATTTTCTTATAAACTTCCACTGGCGTCAATTCTTATCATTCATAATAATTTTTGTTATTGTAAAGTGTTGTAACCTGCCTTGCCTTTAACTTTTTACTACAAATATCAGTTATAAAGGAATGTTAAGGTTTTTCATTATGCTTGGGCTTCTTTATCAAATGAAGAAGAAGATGAAATGAAACAGGATGAGTTGATTATATATGTTGACCCCATCATTAATATGTCTCATGCCACCAAATCAGAATAAGTTAACAAAAATGTATCTCATATATTTCGGCTATGTAAAGTGTTGTTGATGGCCTTGAATTGAACTTGAACTATTGAACCCCTTGGGGAACGAAAGTAATTTTACAGACGTATGATCCCAAGTAATTGATAGTAACAAAGTTATTAGTGTGATTTATTTATCAACAGAATATCCATAACTAAAATATAATTGAAGGTAGTATACTGTATATAGTTTATAGCGTTTGATTTAATTTAATTTGGCAGTGATATGAAGTATCCATCTAACAATATTTTTCCCTGAAGGTCAAAATATAACGTTGACCTTCAGGACTGGACGATCCTCCAAGTTAATTTATTCCTTCTCTGAAGTCTCAGGGTTACTGGTCTTGCCCATAAGAACCATAAGATCCCAATCCCGAAACAAACCAAGGACTCTATAAAATATCCATCAATGACAATGGAACAACTAGAGATTTCGAAAGGGACGGAGGTTCTGGTTAATAACGTTGAGTTTTGATACGACTCATTTGCATAGGTAGCATGGGTCGAGCTATTGCCCAAATTTTGGAGAAAATTAGACTTGACCCAACTTGAGTTTGAACCTTGATGATCCCTTGGTCCCAAGCACTCCGGCTCACTTGAGTGGTAGATGATCCCTAAAGACTCAATTAAGGAAAGGGCAAGGGTTGATGGCCAATTGTGACCCAAATACGAAATTGTATGGAGTAATGTAGTATAAGTCCCACCAATTGATGGATCCGCGACTTGGTTTATAAAACTGATCCGGGTCAAGGCTTCTAAATACTCCAGAATTAAATTAATGGAAAATAGGAGGAATAGGACCAAGTATCCACAATAGGTTATGACCTCCTCCCTTCCACCTATAATACTTGGGATAGCTAAGATCATTCCAGGAAAGCAAAGTCCAAGAAGGAGTCTCAGGGGCACAGCCCTCATGTACAAGGTCAATGGCGCAGGACCCACAATCCATTTTGACCCAATCACTGGAAAGATTAAATTAACAGGGATGAGGGCTAGGGAAAAATAAGCGATTGTATCTCTAGAGATCCCTTGATCCACTAATTTCAGGGTCGTGAGACCATGTAGGGCTGCACTCCAAATTCCAGATGTCAAGAGGAAACCACCAAAAAGTCGAAGGTTTGGTAACCTGAGGATCCTCCATAAACTTCTATAAGTTCCAGAAATATTCATATGTTGTTCCTGAACTTTTAACGGCTCTTCCTTCTCCTCCTTAAATGTGAGGATGAGGGTGGTGACTCCAGAAATGAATAAGGCCATAAATACGAGGACTTGAGGAAGACCCACTAGCCCAAACTCCTGAGGGCTCTCTCGAAATTTATTTCCAAATTCCTTGGATAGGATTAATAATAGAATTGATGAGCCACAAGAGACCCCAAGGACTTTTCTCCCAATAATTGAACACCCAGATGCAAATCCAACATTTTCTGGAGACAGGATGGACAAACCCCATCCATCTATCACAACGTCCAGTGATGCTGCAAGAAGGTTTAGGACGAAGAATAGGAATGTGATCAGGTTGATATTTTTGGTCCTCGAGAGGTCATCCATCATCAGGGCAATTACGAGGAGGAGGATACTGATGAGGTACTCAAAAGGACCCAACCAACTTTTTCTTCGACCCAACCTAAGTAATTTCAAATCATTACAAAATAAAACATTTTTTTCTCTAAAAAATCGGCTATGATTTCAACGCATATTTAAAAAAAAAAACAGTGATGATCCTTACTTTTTCCAATACATGGTGTCAATAATTGGGGCATAGATGAGTTTCAGGCAGAGGGGCCATTTGGTCAGACTAAATATGGCTTGTTCATGGTATAGGAACCCTTGACCTTGAAGGATGAGGGGCATGGCATGGATGAGTCCACTAATCATTCCCTGGAGAAAGTATAGGATGAGGAGGACAAGGATCCCATTGAGGTCTTTGGAAAAATTTGGAAGTGGGACATGGGCTATTTGGGACTGATGAGACAATGATTCTGATTTCCTCCTGTCCAGAACTGGTGGTCCCATAATGTAAAGATCCAAACTTTTCAGTCTCAACGTTCGTTTTAGTAAATTGGTGGTAGATAAAATAAGATAAGCTCTAAATATTCACTCTAGGAAAATTAAGAGAATCTCGTCAAAAATCAATAACAACTAACTGCACATCGGAACTTATTTTTATAAAAATTTAAATCAATGCAAATAATTACCAGTCCTTGATTAGGATCAGAATGGAAAATGAAGAAAAACTGAATAATTTCTTGGCTCAAGTATGAAATCACAAGCATAACGGAACTTGAATGAATCTTTTATGAGTTTCTAGTTTCTTTATCTGTTATCTTGAGGTTGAGAGGAAATATTATTATTAGTACTTATAAACTGTAAACAAAAGGAGGCATGAATCAACCCGTAATCAAATTACTATTTGCACACTTCCCTTGTTTTTCATCTTCAACTTCCAGACTGTAAACTGAAGACGGCTGGGTTAACGATCCAATGAAGATTACAATGAGCAACAGAAAAAGTTATTTAAAGAAAAAGGTTTTATGAAAAGATTAGAACTGCAAAATTTAGATTGGAACCCTCTCTACTTAATATCCATACGCATGAATTTGGTAAACAGAAATGCATATAAAGAGATCACACATTTATAACGAATGAACTGTATTCTAAATTTTAGCATCTTGTATTGATTTATTTCGTCAAAAATCGAATTCTAACTTTACTTTTTTTGTCAAATGTAATGGGAAAAAAATCACCACATAAAAAAGTTGATTTTTTCTCAGGAATTTAACCCCATACGAAAAGTAGGAATATTGAAATCATCATAAACATGGTCATCAATCATCAATCATCCTAATTATAAAATTAACCTAAGTCAAAAAACACTTTTTTCAATGTCGATTACACACAAAAAGTCTCAAAAATTGAAACACAAAATTTACAAATTACAACGTTAATTATTAAGTAAGAATACAGTGTTGGATAGAATAGAACAACCATTTATATAGTCAAACAAAAAAGTGAATAAGGTTATTTACATCAGCTCCCGTAACCCCACCAGAAAAATATTATTAGACAAATTGTAGAGAGCCAATTGACGATTTTACACGGGAGTGTACACAATGGTTTTCACGTTGATTTGAGCAACTCTGAAATTAATTTACAGAGGAGGTTGTTGGCTCGAAGAAGGAGGACCAATTGGACCCAAGTCAGTATTATTTTTCAAAAAGTACCTGTAAAAATGTAGAAAATAAGTAATTACTAATTTGAAGCAAAATATTCAAACTGAAAGAATTATAGGTTCGTTCGCTTTAGCAAAAAGGTAAATCTTCTCACGTACTTTTCAAGTTTTGCAATTATATGCTTCCCATAAGTATACTTCCGGAGCTGAGCTAAATGTGGGCGGATTCTTTGCATCAGCATCTTCCGTTGGCACGGCTCAGCGACGTCAATCATCTTTTGTACAACATAGTTTGCATATTGGTCCTTCATCATTATGTTCAAAGGGCTTGTGGTGACACTGGAATTAGGAAAAATCTAAATTACATAATCTGTCGAAGAAAGACCATTAACAATAATTGTGAAATCATTAATCATTGGAGAACCTTACCCATTTTCAGTGTTATATGCAGTCACCTCATCGATGAGGACCGTTTTGTCTTGACGGGTAGAGTATGTTACACATTTTTCCACAACGTTAGAGGCGAACTTGTGTTGAGAATATTGACAAACTTTTCCTCTAACAAAAGCGACGATCTTCGCCTTGTCCTCTGGTTTTCCATGTTCTAAGACATGCTGCACAACATAATTTCCATATTGATCCTGAATCAAACATTCAGCCTGATCATGTAACTCATCCAAGATTGGTTGAGTCTGTTCTAATGTACAATGTTCCAAGATCCTTTGAATAACTCTACAACCATATGGATGAGTAGACAAAGTATAGATCTGAAATTATTGAAAAAGAACGGCATTACAACTTAAGTTATGACCCTCGCGGTAGTTTTCATAACTTTTATTCTCATTGCTTTATACCTGTCCATTGAAAGCATTGATGATGAAGCTAAGGGCATGGGGATCAACACACTCAATGCACTTCTGGACAACATGGTTCCCATTCTGATCCTTGACACACTTGAGAACGTGTCCATCGAGCTCACGAACAATTTCCTTTTGAAGGTCTGTTCCAACAGACTCTAGAGCTTTTTGAATAACACGACATCCATACATTTGAAGAGCTAGTGGAAGGACATGCCCCCGGATCTTATGAGCCAAAGCTGTCTTTTGCTCTGGAGAGCCAAACTCGAAGAACTTCTGAATCACGTAATTTCCAAAAACATCAGTCATTAGTGGGTAAGCTGAGCTAATGATTTCGTTGAACACGAGCTGTTTTTCTGTTGGTGTTGCTCGTTCGAGCTTTTGTTGAATGAATCTAAAAAGCAAATAAATATATAAATTACAATCAAGAGCCTCACTTTTAACCGCCTTATAATTTTTAGTATAATTTTAGTAAAAGCAATTTATGACTACCTTGACCCATGTTGATCCTGAGAAAATTCCACCATGTGATTTGAAAGATCTCTGAGTTGAAGATGAGGGTACCGATTATTACGAAAGTCTTCTAAAAGTCTGGAACGACCGCTGGGTTTCTCCATGCTTAGAGGCTGCCTTCCAATCTTAGGGAATAATGGACTTGTTGATCCAAAAAGTGCAGAGCCACAACCAGCCCTGAGAACCCCTTTGTCACCCATAAGCCTTGAGCTGCCATTCATTAAGCCTGGTGGTGGAGAGCCTACACATGGAATGAAAAAAAAACTTTCCATTAAAATGAATCGTTCTTCCTCAAGATGAGAATCGGGAAAAATCGTGCACTGAACACGATCATATGATCACAAGCGTGATTTGATCAGAAAAACTGATTTGTTAAATTGTCTTTAAAGCCTGTACATTAACTCAATTTACAATATACAAATGCCAATTACCAAGAGGATAGTTATGCCCCCACTTGTTCCGCTCTGAGTCGAAGGAGTCTCGTCGTAGCCCACCTGTTTCAAACCAACACCATCAAGCACTTCCGTTACCAATTTTGTCAACCTTTAAATCTTAAAGTACTTTACAATAGACTCTTATTTAGCAAAGGCAAGCAATATCATATTATAATTTGTGAATCAATGAGAAGCTTCACAGGATCGAATACATAAAATTGTTTTTCTCTAAAGTTTATACAAAATCAAGTATTGTGTTAGTGACCTGGTCCCATGGAGGAAGCAGGATTGTGAGAAGCATGGTTATAACCCTGAGCAGCAGCTCCATAGGGTGTACTCACTCCGTACCCGCCTGATCCTACACAATTAATGAAGCCAAATCCAACCCAATGACTTTATATGTACAATCAACACAACTAATTTATGTTTCCTTGTTCAATCGACCTAGATAATAAATGGGTTATCTTGTTTTGTTGTTACCTGCAGCGTTAACCATGACCGGGGCAGGAGAAACAAGACGAAGTGGAGTAGCCCCTCGACCTCCCATAACAAGCCCACCATTTTGATCATAGTATGCTGGAATGACTTGGAATTGTCCAGGTTGACCATTTATCTCATTCCCAGTTGGACTTAGTGGACGCCTTTGACCACTGGCTCCAATCAACCCTGCCGTAGGGTACAGTCCCCAAGGTGCCATTCCATAGTAGCCCATGGCCGAACCTGAACAAAAAAGGAAGGAAAATTGGTGTTACGTTACTCACATAATTAAATAACTTATTTCCTCGAGATATCAAAGCACATGACCTCGTATAAGTTTTAAACTTGACATAGAGATCAGAAAAGGCAATATAATCTCACCTGCTGGAATGATAGCGTATGGTTGGTCTTGATTGATGACGTATGGAGCTGCTGCGATTGGATATCCTCCGGATCCAGGTGGAATCCCAGCTGCGGCTGTGGATGTTAAAAGATCATATCTTAAAAACGATTCTTATTTTTAAACGTGTAACAATCATTCGAATAAAAGTTTGTATTTGTGTTCGTTCATGTTTGTACTATAGCCACCTAACTACACAATTAATGCTAATACATTGAGTAACTTTGATTGTAAAAGCATATCTTTTTACACTGAAGTGTCTCAGGATTTGGAATGTGATTTCGGTGTTCTGATACATAATCTGAAGAGTCCATTTTGGTAAACTGTGAGCTTTGCAGAACATCATTTATGAGGTTGCGTGCAACAATAGTATTTAGGGTCGCTCGATTTTGACTTATTTTTAAACTTAAATGACAATCCGTTCAAACAAGGTAATATAATCCCCATTTTGCTTGGGATAAAAGACTATATGTTCCTAATTCGGATTGAGAATCTTCTAAAACTATGTTGCAACAATGAGAATAAGAACTTGACTAAAAGCTTGACGTGACTACGAAATATAGGACGAAATATTTTACAAATTGTCAGTGCATGATTGGAACTTCTATTGTATGACATGGCTGATAACTAAAACCATACTCTTACCAAGCTGCTGTTGTTGTTGAAGGTATTGTTGAGGGAGCATGGACATTTGGGCTCCATTTCCATTGCTAGCTGTTCCATTATGATTTCTGAACAACTGCAATTAAAGAGAAAATAATTGGATGTTCATAAATGCTCGCTGGAAACAAAGAGATCGTTATAATGAAGCTTGAGTTTCTAAGACCCCTCTCTTGGGGGTCATATGTCATGTATATCTGAGTACTCGATTCAATTCAAATCATCTTCTCAAACCCTATTAGACAAGCGGCTTTATCGGATCGAATACCAAAATGTTTCCCATTTAATTTTAATCCCTCGCAAGGCCAAGAAATACATACTGCTCAAATTAAAAGCAATTTAAGATGTGCATGTACATATGATACGATGAAGAGATGAAACCTACGAAATGCAAAACCAAAGGCCATAAACTCAAAATCATCAAGAGATCATTTAACATTAATCTAGATCACTCATTCATAATTATCCTGTTATCCCAATTCTTTAAACACACTGATCGAAACTAAACACGAAAAACGACAATACATATTAAGTGAACTCTCACAATCATATTTCCAAAGATCTGGGGCAAATAAAAAGTCAACAAGTTATTTGCCAAACTATTTTGTCAAGAAAGGGAAACGAATAAACAAAATGGTTATAAGTTACACGACGTAATCTTATCTACTGGGATCTGACAAACAAAACGGAATCTCAAATTCAAGATCACAAATCACAAAGCCGGATTAAATATAATCCAAATGACCTTTACACAAAAATCTCATATTCCACAAGTCAAGTCTTTCAACTTTTAGGAACAAAAAGAACAACAAAGGTTCATCTTTCAATCAACCACATCTCCTGCCTAAAATCCCTTAACATTTCTCAAATGACAAGAGACAATATAGCATTTAAAAATTAACGATGGGCCTATATAGTCTAGTCCCAGTGAAAACAAAGAATCAAAAAAAAAACAGAACAGTCATATATCATATGACAAAAGACAAGTTTTGATTCGGAGAGAAAGCAATCTGCCTTCAAACAAGAAAACAACATTTGATCCTTTATTCCTTCCACAACAATAAAAGATGAAACAAAAAGAGGATCAAGTTTTGATTTTGCGATCAATTTGACGAGTTGACCTTTTAATTACAATTTTAATTGCCTCAATCTCAATTGTGTAAAACATCTGGGTTGCTTACCCAGTAAAAGTATGTCGAATATTGAATATCACTACTAGTACAATCTAAATCAAAATTTAGAACTAAACTAGCACATTCATTATTCATTTATGTTAGTGGCCTTCAATTACATCCTTAAATGATGATGGCCAAAAACTCCACTTAAATTTCTGTCAAACAAAATTTACAAGAAATATTATAAATGAGTGTCAGGGGAGGAAGATGGTTCAAAAACTAGTCAAACATGAATTATCATGACCATAACCATACATAATGAAAAGAAGTTAAACCATATTTTAACGATCAATGAAAAATTGAAAATGGTCACAGTCCGAGTCCTAATTTCACGGAGAAATGTTGCTACATTTTATTTTCTTACAAACCTCAAACATTGTTGACTGATCAAAAATTAAGTCCATAAGTGAGAAAAAATTGTCATTGAATTTAGTTTTCCACTAAAATTTCAACATGAGCACAGGACAATGAAAGTTGCATATTCTTACAAGAGAAAGCGAGTACGAGTTTTTCATTTCTTTCTTGATCATTATCATCGTATTAAGACTTGGACAAAAGTTTCAATTAACAACTTTGTACTTGATGACAGTTTTGTAGCTCGCTTTAAAACCTGAATCTAAAGAATCTCTTCTGCCAAAATCTTAAGGTAAAGCACGTCCTTGAGACTCTCCCTAAAAAACTTTAATGAGTTTTTTCTTCTAGGAAAATCCCAATTAGCGAAACTAGAAATCTCTTGTTTATGATAAATGTTTTCAACATGAAGAGAAAGGAGATTGTCATGAGTTGAGATGAGACTATTTTTAATTTTTCTTAATCTTAACTGATTGTTCTGATGAGATACAAATTGATATGGAATCAGGAGAACATAGTAAGTCGAGCTTGAGCCATCACGATTCAGTTCATTATCTCGAACGGCAATCAAAATATAGGAACTTTGATTTTGATATATGATAACTGACCTAATTCTTAAAGTTAAAGTATTCTTAAGATTAACCTGAGATGAGTGAAAATAAATGTTTACCATAAATAATGCTTGGTTGGAACTTATTGAAGAATCAATGCATAAAAATATATCTAAATATGAACCTCTCTAGATTCAGATATACTAAAACTTTTCAAACCGCATCACCACCAGATTAAATATTTTAAATCTCGTAAAAAACCATAATTCATAAAAGTCTTAATCATGCTTGCTCTGGTGTAAAAATAAGCACATTCCTTAAGGTAAAAGTTAATCCGTGAATTATTAGATGTTGTGAATGCATAACATACATAACCATATTTATGATACTTTGCCGTAATAAATCATTTCAGGTTCCAATTTTAGTATCCTTTAAGGAACCATATAAGGCTAAAAACCATTCTGACCAACTACAACTGGAAAAACCTCAAAATTGCAATTGTTTTTCCTTATGCTTAATTCCTTACTTAAGTGACCGATCGAGATCTTGGGCTACCTCTTAACTTCCTAATACTACAAACATTTTCAGTCATGGTTTCAACTCTGTATGTCCTAGAGTTTAGTTTCGAAAATCTCCACAAGAATGATCAATGTTCCAAAAATATGTTTTAGGAATTTCTTACTCAAATACAAGCAATTAATTTGCAATCTAATCACCTGTCAATGAGCCCGTTAGTTAAGTTGGCTTAAACTACAATTTATAAGCACACAAAGCCCAATGACCGATCACATGCGAGCTTAAAAGGCTTGACACTTGCAATAATTCATTTCCTTTTGGATTTAAAGTCGAAGAGCTCATAATTCTTCTCTCATGGCAATCTCATTAAGTTGAATGGATATTTTAGACTTTTGCAATCGAAAGCCACTGCTTCTCCCTTGTCGTGACCCAAACATTTGGTTTTTCAAAATCCTTGATTCAAAAGGGAGTCTCAATCAAACCCAAATAGCCATTTACAACTAATTCTTAAAATTCACAAGTAGAATGCTACTGGTTAATTAATACGCCCCCTCCATGTGTGGACACAACAAAGGCTCGATTTAAATCCCAAACCCAAAAGGTGTGGTTCTAATATTGTGTAGGTTGTCTCTTTATACTTTAATCAGCAAAAGATTTATTTTACTTGCCAAAATCTTGTCATTTTTCATGTTTGTCCTCTTTAACCCCAAATTAATGGGAATAGGCCTGCACAATGCAATTCAAATTAAATGGGTATGAGTTTAAGTACTCTATATTATTGAACATGATCATTCATGAGTACACCATGATATTTGCTTTGTTCAAATAAACTCAAGTTGTGCAAGATTCAAAGAAAATGTGATCTAAACATGATTCAATTCAAGTTTATCTCCCTTACAGATACATTCTTCCAAATTAATGGGGTGCCAGCTCATACTCAATACCAAATCATGTCCAAACAGCGAGTTCCTTGCGTCCTAAACTTGTCAAAAAACTTCATTTCACTTATTATGGCCAGTTCTCAAAAGCTCAATACCAATAACAATCATTTAAAATAAAACAAAACAAGTTTTAGAATGAAACAATAGGAATGGGTGATATAGGAAACCCTATATGCGATTTATACAAAATACAGTCTCTTATTGAAACATTCGCAATCCAAATCATATTGAGCTCCATCATAAAGGAGCCTCAAACCGGGTTTTACTCGTAAAGAGATGCCAAAAATCTTGTTTGAGTCCTTTCAGGAAGAAATGCAAAAAAAGACAATTAATTTAAAGATCCGACAAATATTCCAAATAAACCTTTCTAAATTACACTAGTTGTACTCTCTCCTTGTAAAATATCAACTTGTTCCTGACCTGACGTCCTCAGTGACCCAGTCAGAGATTTGAAGGGACTTAAATACTCAAACCTAAAGGTAGAATGTAGAAATGAAGACAATACTTTTAGTAGGTCTATTTAATAAACCTATAATTAAAATGAATTCCTGTTTCAACCCTTTGAACAATGCTATGTTACTAAAATGCCATAGGCTCAATTTTGGACAACATTCAACCTTAACACCAATTGTAAAACAGCACCACTACTATTGAGCAATATGTCTTTATGACAATTTTATTCAAAACAATGAAGTAAATTAAGTTCTCAAAGGAAGAGGTGACAAAAACGCGTTTTCACTTTAAGCAAACTTTAAGGCGAAAACTGAAAAGAACAAGACAAAGTAATTTTGATCTTTGTAGGATTGAAAGCATTTAATCTATTTAGATATGAGGTGTAGTACATAGAAAAGGTGTAACGGAACTTTCAAGTACAATAATAAAAGGCAATTAAAAGGCGTGGACTCCTTGCCGATCTGTCAGCAACTTCCGGTACCTTTCTTGAACACTTACTTTAGGCTACGGCTATAGGGCCTAGGGTGCTTTTCTTACCTTAGCATGAGAAAAAATGCCATAAAAAAACTAAAAATGACCCATATTTTAATTGATATTGATTTTTAGAAATTATCTTCAATTAATTAAGCTTAAATGCTTAAAAGCAGCCTCCCAACTTACAACATCGATTGTATTTGGTTTCAAGCATCTTGGTTTTTTACAATTTTAATTTTCAATCTTTCGGTTTATGAAACAAGTTTATCTGTACAATGAAGCCAAAATCCTCTAGAAATATGCAAAAGAATATACACGTGGAGATACCTTAAGCAGTTCCTTTGGGAATAAAGGACCCACTGTATGGTGAAGTCCGATGAATCGTTTAGTCACCAATTTCATTATTTAACAGTTTTGAAATATTATTCTTTGTACATTTTCACTGAAGGCAAAAGGATAAATTGAGGAAGTATTTTTATACACAGTTTACAATTTTACAGGTTTTAAAAATTACATTGACGAAGGCTCACTCGAAATACTTAAATGTTCCTATCTTCTCCAAAATCTCCAGTGAAATGAAATTGGGAAATATATGGAATTCGTTGAACCTCACATAAGTCCACACATATAAAATGTTCTTTTGTGAGTAAAGCCTTGGATGCAAAATGATCAGCTTTCCATGAACAATGATGATTCAGGAAGACCTTTAACTTTGAGTTAGATTTACCGTG
>JAQIYE010000271.1:0-14358 GCA_034699765.1 Xenyllodes armatus
CTCAGCAACCCCCATTGACCTTCCTCCATGTCTACTTTCACATTGTCTCAGCAACCCCCATTGACCTTCCTCCATGTCTACTTTCACATTGTCTCAGCAACCCCCATTGACCTTCCTCCATGTTTACCTCCACCCCTACTTTGTCCCAGCAACCCCCATTGACTTTCCTCCATGTTTACGCCCACCCTCACATTGTCTCAGCAAACCCCATTGACAATCCTCCATGTTTATGTTATAAGCAACCCCCATTGACATTCCTCCATGTTTACTCTCACCTCCACATTGTCTCAGCAACCCCCATTGACATTCCTCCATGTTTAACCTCACCCTAACATTGTCACAGCAACCCCCATTGACATTCCTGCATGTTTACCCTCACCCCAACATTGTCTCAGCAAACCCCATTGACATTCCTCCATGTTTATT
Source organism: Xenyllodes armatus (assembly GCA_034699765.1). Classification (NCBI taxonomy): domain Eukaryota; kingdom Metazoa; phylum Arthropoda; class Collembola; order Poduromorpha; family Odontellidae; genus Xenyllodes; species Xenyllodes armatus. The sequence goes on from JAQIYE010000271.1 coordinate 427, forward strand.
TTATATGATGGCGGAAGCATAAATGAATGATGTGACCTTGACCCATGACCTTACCTAACCTCCGCCTTATCCACAACCAAATCCAGTGTCCAAGGGATGAGATGACCTTGATCCAAAAATTGATCAGGCCAGTAGCCCCTCCAACACCAACACTTCTCTTGACCTCCAATTCCTCACGACAAAGAATCCACAGCGTGTCACAAATGAACTCACAACACAAAAATGTTCTTTCAAAAAAAGTTTTTCTGAAAATTGTGATTTTTTCAAAAAAAGTCACAATTAAAAAAAACACACGTCCTTCCTATTCTCTTCCTCATCCAAAAAATAAGTTGGATTTTAAACCTGGCTCTCTTTCTCCTTTCCTCAAATCACCCCACTCATTCTCATTCAAATGAAAATACTCAAATCCAAAATGTAGAATAATGTGAAAAAAAAATTTTACCCCGAGGCGGGCCAGAAGCCGGGACAACTCGTCCACAACTCAACCCTGATACCACTCCACCACCGAACGACTTAGTGAGAATACTACTCCAAATCCTACTCCTTATTTTTCTGAATCGAAAGAAGAGGAGTGAAGGGATGGATCTGTACCATTTCCAAGACAGACAGACAGAAAACCTTTTTCATGTAATATTTAGATACATTCTTGAGTATTATTTCCCCACAAAATAGCCAAGAGCTATCATCATTGCATATTACATTACATTACTACCTCAAAAACTTTGTTGGTTCTCATCCTAGGTTTTTCATGATTCCGCACTTTTATTGTTTTGTACGAGTTTTCTATTGTGCTTAGGGCTTTTTTTGGTGGAATGGATATGCAAAAATTCTTGTTTTTTTTTCATCTTACGTAATAATGACCTCATGAGACTTCTTACATGTTCTGAAACAAAGGGTCTTCCTCTTGACCGGAATGATGATGAGCAGGAAGGAAGGAATCTCTTTGTTTATACTGACCAAATAAGGATATGCTCATTTTGGTATTGTTGGATTTTACCATTTGGCGTTTTTGCATGTTTGGTTTTTGAAAACTTGATGTTTGTTTGCTGAGGGTGCAATCAGTCGAATGTATTTTTTCACAATAAATAGGGTCAGTAGTGATGAGATAGTCCTCTCTTGTTCTTAAAACACCAGATCAGGTGAAGGAGGTGTGTTTGTTGGAGTGTTGAGGAACCCAATTATTATTTTGATTGGATGTATAAATTATTAACGCTACTTGACCTGGGATTATTTGTTTAAAGGACCAATTAATTGGAGGGGGAAAAGCATTTAATGAGTAAATATTTGTTTGTAAAATATGAATAGAGACAAAGGTTCATAAATCATTCAAATCATTGGGATCATACTACTCAACTACTGGTTTAAAGAAACAAAGCAGGAAGGGATGAGAGTGGGAAAACAATTAATCAGTTTTTAGTTGGGTGCAGAGGTATGAATTATGTATAATGAGCCTGCCAATAAATCTAAATTTGAATTATGAATTGAGACCTTCGCTATTTCAACGTTTTGAAACTTTTTTACCTACACTTGAATTACTACAATAAACTGGAGTTCTAATGAGAATTCGGTTTTTTGAAAACGTCAATTAAATTTAATCAAAATTGCTGATGCCCATGATAAGTCAACCGACTTGGTTTCAAATTATTCGAAAATTCATCAAATGTAACTCCTAATTGAATTTGAAAAAAAAAGTGTTCTATCAGTACAGTAATTGTGAGTTACGTGGAGAAAATTAACAAAATATGCCACTAATTAAGTATTTCATTTGAGACTCAAGTTCTGTACCGTTGTTGTAGATCCAATACTTCATACACTTAACTCATCTCGTTTCCTTTTTTTAGACATTTGAATCCTTTTCTTTAAAAAAAATGTTTACTAGACCATAAAATATAGGCCGATGAAAAAAAAAAGATTGAATCTTCCATCAGTCAAAAGGCTTCCATACAAATCCTACAAATTCCAACTACTACTGAATTATTTTATTGTATGTTTATTGGGAGTACTGTCGCTTGGAAATGAGATCAAAGCAGGAAATTCTCAGAGTAGAATCCCTACTCGCAGACTAATAAAAAACAATTCGTCAGAAAGAGAAAGGATGAGACTTGAATGTATCATTGGACTCATCCATATATTACACTTGAGTAAATGAGTAATTTCGAAATTGAGTCTTTGAATTTCATCTCTTTTATATATTGTCATTCCTTGATTTTTTTCCAGAAACTTTGGACAAAGTTGACCTTGGGAGGCTATAGAGTCCAGAAGGACCTTTCCAGTAGGGTCAAGAGATTTCATTTTCCTCCAGCCAAATTCAGCCTCCTCTCCAACTCCAACAAGAGGCTTAAGAATCTCATCCGTAATATTATTATGATCTAAAGGATTTCAAAAGAAGTTTAAAAAACTCGAAGACGGAGTCAAGCAAAAAAAAGGATACAAAGCCTAAAAAATTGCAAGCTTCTTTAAGATCTTCCACAAGATGAGTTGAAGGGAGAAAAAAAAAACAATGAAAGAACTTGCAATTTTTGAGACACAAAGAGGAACCGGCTCCTCAGGACTTTGTCCTCCGGCAGGAGGAACCCATAATAATATTCTAGGAGTTCTTGGAGTTCCTTTCGAGTATCTCCGACATGTAAGTCATTAAAAACTCTTCTTGGATTTGCAGGACATGATCATCCTTGTAATTTCACTCGATGAGACCAGGCGAACAATGAACACATGTTATTGTTTCATGGAATTTCTCATAAATTAGAGATTATTTTATGATGATATTTCTGGAGAGTCGTTCATAAGAAGCAATCTAATACCCATATAATCATCTCCCTTGTCGTAAAAGAGTTAGGTCCGACTGGCATCAGTTGAGTCTGAAACTTCAAAAGTATATAATTTTGAAGAGGTAAACTTGTTTAGTGATCTAGTTTCAATCTCCATAATTGATAGGACTTGACTCTGAGGTCAATCTTGTTAACTTTGATCCGTTTCATAAACTTGAAGGCTCCCAATTCAGTTAGATCAAAGATATTCAAAGTGCCCTCAAGCCCTTAAGCTCCTTATCAATAACAATAATAAGGATTATTACTTGGGCGTGTCAATCATTTAATTTTTCGTGTCTTGTTAACGTGATTTGAACGGATTGGATTTGAACTACTGAACTGATCTGCCCCGTCTGCCCCAGATATCTTTAAATACAGTTTTTAAAAAAAAAGTTCAGTTCTTTGTAAAAGTCATGGCCACTCATTTATTTTTTCTTTCTTTCCCATTCAATAACACACTGATAATATCTTGTAGAAATCTGGTTCAAGAAAAATCATAATCCCATTGAAACAATTATGGGTTTTACAGGATTAATTGTTGTAGTCAACAATATAAATTGACTGAGGGTTAAATCTAGAGAAGAGAACTAACTGTAATTGAAAATACTACAATGAATACTGTGCTTTATGCTTTATCTGAAGCATTTTTATTTTGAAAATGATCATAATCATAAGATTAAGAAGTTCAACCAAATCCGATGACACACCCATCAAATCGAATACAAGTTCCTACTACATGATTATCAAAAATAAAGAAATGGGATTATTTACAAACAATATGCTTGTTCCTCAGTAGCAGGTCTTATTAGGTAGGGAGAAACCTAATATGGACTTATTGACCCCGTTCCGTTTAATCGTATTTTCCATACAAAATTATTAGCCTCATGATCAAGTGATACAATTGTTCAATAAATAAAGGAACTAGTTAAATATTTTCCTTCGAACTACTACAATGAGAACCCATCTTATTTCCCTGATTGAGCTCTTTTGTTAACTTTTATTTCTTGTTTACTTGATTCCTCCCAATTTATTTGCTTCTCTCCCTTTTTAGGGATGTGGGCCAGGTATCCTAGAAACTCTTCTAGAAGCAGAAACAGATGAAGAAGTTGAGTCTGAAGGGTCTCAGGCTCAAAGTTTAAATGAAAATGGAGGACCCCATGATGACCTTTATTTAGGTTCAATTGAAGGAGAGGAGAAACATCTGGAACAAATCCCACTTGCTTCTTCAAAAAAGTGGAAATCTGTGAACAAGGACTTGGGGCAAACCAAGTCAAAACTCCTCAAATCTTCCAAGCCTATCTGTAATGTCCAGCCTGAATTTGTTCCACAGAAGAATTCTGGAAGGATTTCATTGAATCCAGAATCTTCTCCTGAAGAAAAAGAAAGAGGTGTAATGATGAGAAACACTGAGAAAATGTCGATCTTAACGGAAGAGGAAATCATAATGGAGTCTGTACCAAATAATAAAAATCCGAAAAATAATGTTTGTTGTAAAGTCCCAGAGTTTGAAGAGGTGGAGGATGATTGGGATGGGCCTGATGATGAGGTCGAGAAGGTCGAAGAGGTGGATGATGTTGGTGATGGTGATGATCAAGAACACCTTGGTGCGGCTGAATTACTGTGCAAATCGTATAATGACAAAATTTCCTCTCTGGAAGCTATGATCCGTAAACTTCGAGAAGAATTGAAGGAGTCAAAGGATCAAAATGAGCTCCTGGAATTTAGACTCCTGGAGTTAGAGGAACTTGAGACCTCATCAACAAATAAGGTATGTCTTTACCAGGACGTCGTTTACTTTTTCTTTGTTTGGGTTTAAGGACATATAAATTTATACAATTTTGATGAATTGGTATGATTAATACAAACTGGAACTAAATAAGGACGTGACGTGACTGGTTACTTATACAAAGATAATTATGTTGTGTTATTGAGTCTATCTACAAACTTTTAATGAGATGAGCATAGGGTGGTCAACTTAATTTTTTCGTCGTCTTGTCCTTCTAAGCCACGCTGTTTCTTCCTAATAAGTTAGCTAATCTATTCATATATTTAGTGGGACAAAAGGCACTGACTTTTACTTATTACAGGCTCATTACATAATAAACTCATATACTATTTTTCAGACAACATAATTATAATTTGGTCCTACTGGAAACTCTAAACAATTTTTAGTGTCTGAAATACTTTTACAAGTTTACAGACACACATAGACAAACAAACAGATTGAAGGAAATCTTATTAGTTCGTCTCTCAGTTATTTTTGCACTTTATATACAATTTCTTTTGTGAAATAAAAATTTGATAAAACTATATTTTGATTCAACTTGACACCCACTTCTACGTCAAAGTGGTGTTTATTATGGTGCGAATGCATATAAGCAGCTTTATATTATCGAAAAGCTCACACGGACCTTCAATACATTTGGCATGAGAGAATTCATCAAATCCGTCCGTCCGTCTGTCGTTCGAACACGAAATATTCTCCATGGATTTACATCTCTAACGCTTAGCTCCGAATTGAACATGGACATGACCTTTGTCCTTACTCCATCATTGTCCTCTCCTTCCTCCTCAGCAAGGCCTCGGATGACAACATTGTTCTTTCTTACAATTTGGTTTGTGACAATAGGATAACCCGAAAAGTAACGCAGGATTTTCTCGATTCCGCTACAAAGTACACCACAATTAAACAATCAGGCCCTTCCGGGTAGTCTATACTGCCCGGAATAACGGGAACTTTTTTTCAGTGTTAAACCTTTTACCATATATCCCATTCCATACAAATATTCACTTAAAGAAATGCTTAATATTCCAAATAAGAGCATTAAAGCAAAAAAAAAAAAAACAATGTGTAAACTTAAAAAACGTTCTAGTTCTAAGAAATGATAAATGTGAGGATGTTTGAGTTAACTATGCTTGCCATACTTTTCCCACTCATCAAGAACACATTGTATAGTAATTATTATTTTTAAGGAAACGACAAGTGTGAAGGGGCAGTATTAAAGTTTTCTTTTCCCTCTCGAATTTTTTATTATGTTTAAGTTTTTAATCGAAATGAATCTCTTTGAACTCATTCTTCATGGGTTGATACGGGGCGGTTGAGTAGTACTGATACTGATACACAAAGCCCTCATCCTCTACATTAAAACATTTGAAAATGAAACTTTTAGGAAGAGAGGAAGGAAGGATGCATCCAACCCAAACTAGAGTAATTAACACTTTGCAACAATTACTTACACAACATTAAATTGTGGGATGTTAAAATACTGTAGAGTGGGATCCTGAACCGTATACGAGTAAAATCCCCTTAATCCAAACTCCGATTCTCAACTTTTAATTTTCATTTCACAGGGAAGTATTTAAGTAAGTTTCATACCAGATTAAAATCTATAAAATTAAGGGCCTCACCCTACAATTTCTATACAATAAATTCATAGAATTTAACCGGACCAGATTTCATACTTCCTATTCAAACACGCTATAGACAAGCTTTGCATGATAAGATACGGGTTCAACACAACGCCTTTACGGAACAGATATGTTCCAAGCATTCAAGCCCAGATTGTTCATGAACAGTAATTGAATAGGACGCATAATCGTAAATATTTTGGAATCCGTCTTATGCATTTTAAAAATATGAATCAAATTTAAATGCCAACTAAAGGTTGTAAGGCTATTTTACTTTCTTGAATAAATCACGAATGTTTTCATTTGACCTGAATGCGGTTCATTTTAATAAATTTATAAAATGTAGTTGTTTTATTTCCTGGTTTTTAGGGTGAGTCTGAGGAAGAGAATGGGAGTGAGAAACTGAAAATACGGAAAATGGCTGATGAACTCCTGGGAACTCCATCCTCCGTTGAGGAAGAAGACCCATCCCTTTATGAAGAGGAAGTGCCCTCAGAAGTTACGGTGAGTGAATAATTTAATAGGGTTCTTTTAACACAAAACTTTAATTTTAATTAATTAGGAGAATTCATCCTTCCCGAACAAAACAAAAGGTCTCAAAGTATTCAATTCTTACTTTTGAGGGATTGTGCATGTGCGTGTGTTGTGGGTCCAACTAGCTAATAATAATGATATGAATTTTCCTCACTGATGATAATTTTGCCCTTTTGGGGAGGATAAACAATAGAAAGTACGTAGTAATGAGGAAACATGTAGTTTTTGGTCATGGTTAGAAGGTATTTCCAACTTAATATCCTCAGTGGATGGATGTAGACTGAGCCTAAAATTGTACATGTATAATTTGTTCCTGGTGTCCATTAATTAATTAAAAAATTTTGCATGGAGTTGTTTTCAATTATAGTTATTAAACCGTTGTCTCGCCATGTTTTCAAGCATGTGGAGTTGTTGGTGGAATTTTTTATAATTAATGGTGTCCAAATGCCGGACACCCAGATTGTACTTATGACTTTACTTGTTGACGGAACTTGTGATATTTACCATTTTCCGAGTTGTATGTAAGTAACAGAATATTTAAAGGATGTTTTGGGTTTTCAGGAATATTGAAGTGAAAATATTAAAGGGCAAAGGTACAAAATTACAATTACATTTCTAAAATTACCCTGACGTACTAGACATAGGAGCTGTTAATCAAACACCCTGTTGCGTCAAATGACTGTGAGAAGCAATGTGATGCGGTTTCACGAATAAAGATTGCTTATTTAAAATTACTTCTGCATTTAAACTAGATTCGAAGGGACTTTGAAAGGGACCGGATTCGAGCTCATGGAAGTGTTGCAGAGTCTCGGAGTTCATGTAGCGACTGTTCAGAATCACTTTCTTTCCAAGAAAGTGGAATATTTGAACATGGATTCCATGAAGATCATTTTTGCGGTGGAAGTAGTAACTCTTCATCGACTTCCTCCACAAACTCAACGACCTCATCTCAAGGAGGAGGATCCATGACCTCACCAAGTACAAGACCCCATCGACTCCAGTCTGAAGAGCTTAGCTGGAGCCGAGAATTAATATTATTATCTACAGGGCTTGATGGGCTATTTCGACGTTTTGGTGAACCTTCACCATTGTCATCCCCAACATCCTCATGCTCATCCTCAGGGATTTCATCAGTCTCACCTCCAAAATCGCCAATTAAAAGAGAATTTACTGAATCACGAGATGTATCCTTGGAGCTTAGATCTCTTAGAACACGGGTGTATGACTTTGAAAAACGATTGGGTCAAATCATGGAGGTTAGCCATGTTCAAAGACTGGAGGAAAAAGTAAATTCTCTCATTCAACAAAATCTCAAGTTAGAAGAGGAAAGGTCAGAAATGGAGGAGGCTGAAAATGATGCTCGACATCAATGTCAAAGGTATGAAGCTAATTTGTTTCCAATTGGATATTTTTGTGATCGAATAAAAGAAATTGTATCAAATCTTCATGTTTACGACCAAGTGACCCATATAAATCTTAACATGCACAAGTCGCAATTACGATCATGATAGAGTCCTTTCTACTTAATGTTCCTTTTGGTTTATTTATTTTCAATTACACTTTTAGCCTTGAAGACCTAATGGGAAAACTTCTAGAGAAGAAAGAACTTCTTTCCCAACAACTTCAAAATGAGAGGACATTTATAGAACATCTTCGAATCCAAATCCTTGGGATGAGAGAGACAGAAGAATCTCTTCAAACCAAAATCTCTCAACTTGAATCACTATCCCAATCCTATGAACAAATCAACTTTGAGTTAGAAGAATCTCAAGTTGAAATGAGATGTTTGGTTCAAGTTACCCTAAGTTTTCTTCCAGCTCTAGCCCTTTGGTTTTGTGTCCCATTGTGGACACAAATTAAATTGTTGGAGAGGAAGAAGAGAAGACCCTTGAGGAGCCTCCCATCACCACCATTGGAATCCTTAAAAAAGAATCATCATAATAAAGACTTTGTTGGACTGGAAACCAAATCAACTTCTTTCTCAAGGACTCCTCCTGGAACATATTTTCAAGATTTCCGTCAAGGAAGGAAACTAAGGAATTCGGCAGAAGTCTTTCACAAGAAATGTGATATTGCGGCTTGTCCTTGGAGTCCAGGTCTCGAAGTCGAGAGTAGTTGGGACTCCTTAATTAAAGAATTGGAACAAATCTTAAAGATTGAGGACATGGTCGAAGGGCTGGAGGAGAATTTTAATGAGAGACCATCAAGTCCCAAGGACCTCCGTATCTCAACTTTCTCCAAACCTTATGGGCATGGGGTTGAGGGCGAAGGTCGAAGAAAGGAACCTGGAGAAAGTATAGTAGCCAATCGAATTCGAGCCCTTTTCCCTGATGAATGTATCCGAAAAGGTGGAATGATGAGTGGTGGTGGCGGCAGGATCTCACCATTACAACCACCGACACCATTTCCGGCCAACCCTCATACCACCTCCGATTCCAGGAAATTGAATTGGGCCCAAGGAAGGCGTAATAATAATAACAAGCCTCCAACCCTTCTTCGACTTCATCAAATTCTTAGAAAAGCCCTTACCTTAGCCAAGGGAATGAGGAGAACAATGGGAGTCCAGGAAGGAGGAGACCCTCAAGAAATTGAACATTTAAGAAGAGAGAACAACAGGTTGGAGAATCTTTTAAGTGAAGCAGAGACCTCATGGGAAAAGAGAGTCAAAGAATTGGAGGAACAACTTTCTAAACTTGAATCCCTCCAAATCCTCAATTGTACTCTGAGTACACGAGTTGAGGAAGGGCTCAAGGCTGAGGCTAGACTTCGTGGAAGGATTGAGGAGCTGGAACTTGGTGAAGTTCTCATGGAGAAAAAATTGAAAGAAGGAGAAAAGGTCCAAAGACACTTGGGTCACAGTATGGGGGTCCTTAGGGAAGAACTGGAGTTTCTTCATACGAGATCTTGTCAGCTACAGGATGAGGTTGAAGCGAAGGGAAAGGTTGAACTCAAGTTGAAAAATGAGATTCAGGGCTTGAGTTTAGAGTTGAAAGAAATGAGACTGATATTGGAGAGGAAGGAGATTGATTCTGAGGCAATTCAAAAAAGTCTAGAGTCTCAGGTATGTGTAATTAAGTGAAATAAATGGAAATTGACACTTACAGCTCTTCTGAGACTTTACTTTTTGCTTTCTTCCAAACCGCTGCTTTCCATTTTAGTCATGATATCATCCCTGTGAGGAAAAATTCTTAGTCAAATTGAGTAAACCTGCAAATTTTAAGCATTAGTCTAACGGATGAAGTAACAAAAATTATGAAATCTCAATTACTTGTCGTATTACTGATCTATAGACATTTCTAGATTTGATAAAAAATAACACGTATGAGTAAAGAAATCTATTTGCGAAAGGCCAAACTTCCGTTTTAGTAATAGTTTTTGCTCTTACAAAGGGGCTTACTTTTGCTTTCAATATTTAAACAATTCAAACTTGATTTCCAGTTCCATGAATTATTCATATCCGGATCAAATCCGTGTAAGAAAAGTGAGTTGTTAAGTACATCTGTCATTCTTGACTCAACCATTTTAATATCTGCAGTGAGCACACCTTCATGGCCTCACAATCAAATAAGCACTTTCAATCACCTCAAATGAGATCAGACTCCATGGCCATGGGTATGAAAACCAAATCAACTGTCATGTTGTTGGAGTTGTATATATCCTCCATCCTATCCTATTTCCACAAGAAGACAAGATGCATCCTTTCACTTTAACATACTCACTCTCATTCACACCAAAATGACTTGACTAGAAATGTAGAAATACTCCTTTCTCCTGAAGTGAGAATGAAGACTTCCTCCCGGAAATAGACTCCTTACTTCGTAAAGAAAGACTCAATTCAGTCTAGACCCCATGAAAGGAATGAACAAGTTGAAAATGGATACAAATACAAAAGATCTATGTCAACTTCATTTTCCTTCCTCACAATTTACGACTAGTGGAGGAATACAAGAATACGAGAAAGTTCTATTGTACTCTCTATCAACTTCTTCATTAGAAGTCCCTTGGACTTCCTCAAACTCAAACAATGATATCTTATTGAAAAGTTATTTGAGGCAGAACAACATGGGATCTTTTTGTTTTAAGAAACTCATTCATTCCATCCCTTAAAACACATTTTCCGTAAACTTGGAGAAATGTTAAAATGATCCATATGTGTTTGTATATAGATTGTGTGTGTCCCGTCCAAAAGTCCATTTAAATTACAAGTCTTCTCATTTGAGAACTTTAGATTTTGTTTGTTTCATTCATGTCAACTAGCATTCTCTTGATTTAGGCTTGAGTTTCTCATTTCGGAAATCTGTAGGGTTAAAGACTAATAACAACTAGCAATATTTCACTGGATGCTTCACGGTTCTCTTTCCGTTGCTTAACTTATCTTTAAGATTTTATCCCTTTGGAATCATATTACTCACCGTCATCCAAACTCTCAGGCTTTTGAGGCTCCTCGTAGAATATAAGGGTTCAGTATTATATATATTGCTGGATGAACCTGATTTATTGAGCTTGAAAGACGGCTGGAACGCTGCTTGGTGTCATTCCTTTAGTCAAAGCCAACTATGGTACAGATAAGTAAAAGGATATGAGGAAAGTTGGTAGCTTTGTTTCTTGGACCACTCATCCTCATTGTCCCTTCAACTTCCTTGTTGCTTTAGCTTCTTTTAGTTTTAAGGACATCCTTTCATTCATCTTTTTGTTTATCCTCAGCCTCGTGTGTCTCCAAGAACCAAAAATAAACAATGGTCTTCTTGATACAAGCTCAAATACAATGCACAATTGACTATTTTTCTCTTCACTTTCCTTTGTTTTCGGATGATGGGGATGAGACAGAAGGATGAGAATAATATGCATTTGAGACACTCACGTCAGAGGTATTTCTTGGAAGATTACTGTAGCTTTGAATAGGCATCTACTTTGATACTTTCATCCTTGTCTTGAAACTTGTCATGGAATCATTTTATGAGGAAAAGTCAGTTAAAAAGTTACTTATGATGTAGGTAGTTATATGTGTATTAATAGTGTAGTCTCTCTGTCAATCAAAATCCAGACATGGCTGGAAATCTTTATTGTATTCAAAAGAACTTTTGTCCAAAACAAGTTGGGGTTAATTTGGATGGGTCTGGTCTGGTTTGTGGCATTGAAAATATTGAGTCTATTGAGCGTCTGTCTCGTCGTCGAAGTCAATTTTGTGAGGGCTCGTGGCAGGAGAGAAAATTTGACGTGCTTTCACTCAGTCAATGGTGTTATACAAAATTTTTGAAGTATGAAATGCTCGTACTCAATGAATAGTGATTTTGACTTAGGTAAATGTTTCAAATCGTACCTTATATTTTTTAAAATGCAAAATAAACAAACAAAGAAAATCAAATAATTCATTTTTATGCTTTTTTGTGGAGATTCAAAAAAACATACTCCTCCACTGTTTCCCTCAAACTTTAATCTGACTTACTCATTAAATAAATTGTGGTGACGATGGCTCCCTGTCACTCCTTCAATCCTTCGAACTTTCTCTTGTTTTCTGCTTTCTCTCCTCCTTTTAGTTTCTTCAGAAATTATTTATTTCTCTTATTTTTTCTTCGTCAGGTATCCAAATTGAGGGCTCAACTCAATGGAATTAACCAAGAGTTTTCTGAAGCTGAGACTACAATTGGGATGCTTCGTGAAGAAGTTTTGTACCTTGAGGTAAGAATCTGATTTAGTTTAATTGATTCAACCAGACATATACTAGATACATTCGAGAATTTTCTCTCATGAATACAAAAACAAAGGAGAACAAGTCAGGTAGTTCTTCTTTGGAGTTTAGTTAGCTTAAGCTTAAAGTTTGCGTGGTAACTCGCAAGGGTTACGAGAAAAACTTATCTACTCTACAAAACTGGATGCATAAACTCGTATGTGTACAAAACCCTTAAAAGTTTGAACCCTTGAAGAAATTACTTTTATTTTTGTTTTACAAAAAGTTTTATTGTTGAATAGTAAGAGTACTCTCTAGTTCCAAAAGACCAAGGACCCTTGGACATCCTGAGAGTATTTTATTTACTGACTAATCCATAAATATTAATGAAGGGAGTTCATCTTCTGATAAACGAATGGTTTCGTGTGGAGGATGTACGTTGAAAGATGAATTTTTAATTATATCAAATTATTCAAGAACCTTGAGAGAAGGATGATGGTGGCTTGAAAGTGGCGAAAGACCAGGCATTGGTTGTAAATTTGACAGGTCGTCTTTTTAAGGTTATTTCAACATGAAATATTACTTGAACGTGAATTTTCACGTCCACTTCTCAAGTCCTTTTTGGTCCCTTTTCCCTCGCAAAAACTAAAAGCATACTTACACTACATGACCATTTGTCATCTGTCACCAACACCAAGGATTACCAATAACCATTTTTAATTACGAGCGCATGATTATCCTGTTGTTGATGGCAATAGTTATTACAGTGGTCGAGGCGGAGGTCCGTTAGAACGGACTCACGCTTCACTAAAACTCATTATTTTGAAGGGGCATCGGCTTTTAGTAGTAAGGATGCTACAAATATAAAAGCTGGTTGAACATGTCGGTGTCGGTCGAGGCCATTGTTTCCTTAAAATTGGTATGCAAACTCATTATAAAGAATTCCCATTATGTCCCATCATTATCAACAATACACATAACAGTTCATACATTTTGAGGAAACATACAGGATATGTAGGATACGTATCTTCTACGGCAACTTGTCCTGTTCCTCCAAGTTCCATTACTCGAGAATGATTTAGCTCATTTTTGGTTTTAAAAAGTATTATCTTAACGGATATCCTGATGATCTTTGTGGTTTGGTTTGATGTTTATGATGTGTGGGTGGGAAGTTATTTTACCACCCCAGGGTCACGGCTTTATCCTAAATTCCCATAGTTACTAAAATAAGAAATGTCTTTATCATCTAAAAGCAGGGTAGTCTAAAAGTGACAAGGAATGCGGTTGTTTGAGACACAAGGGATCCTTGCACAACTGTGTGACGACCCTTAAATTATTCATTGAAGAAACTCTATGGGCGCCATTTCCAACATCTAGGCTACATTCTCATCATTAAATCTCCTGCTGTTAGATGGTACAATTTTAGAATAGCTTGTCAACTGGGGCTTCCATGAGGCTCTGGATGAGATCCAGTTTAATTTAACATCATTTATTTTAGTCTACTGTATAAAATGA
>JAQIYE010000272.1:0-14336 GCA_034699765.1 Xenyllodes armatus
GAGGTCTCATTTTGAGATTTGAAATCATAAATATAATAATAAATTATAAATAAAAGTTTTTAAAATGATATTTTTTTGGGGGAAAAATCCTTTGTGAATTGGATTTGAAGGAATTTTGATTGAACTTCAAACGAATTCTTTGAATTTCAAGTACATAATCATTTATCTCAAGATCAATGCAATAATTGTTGGATTCATTAAGTTAAGAATGTCATTTACATGCATCATTAACTAATGAAATGACAAAATGAAGCACATGATGACCTGATCATGACCTACAGTTATATTTAGCTTTATTGAAACAATGTGAGTATGCATGACAAAAAAAGTAATATGTATATGTGTACATTTTATGGTTAAATACAGATTTTACGTAAAATGGTTAAATGGTTCAGCATGAATAGCACAAAATGTATTTAAATTATAAATGGGTATTTTTCTGGCTTTACTAACCATACATACATCAAGTGGTTATTACTAATTATTATAATTGATGTTATATTCAATTAAAATCTGTTTCCGCAAGTTTTTATTAAAACACCTTCGGCAACCCCTCCCCCCTTTAAAGTTGAGGTGGTCCTCACGTAATTCATGAATGTTTCCTAATTACATGTTCAGTTGGACTCCCCTCGAAAATTTGAATCACTATACAAAGTAATAGTTATTAGTCTCTACTTGACTTGGTACATTTTTGGCTTAATTTGGACTTGGACTCTTTTCCTGGGTTGGGATTGGGAATATAGGAATTTTGTGTAGTTTTTCAATTCCACCGAACCAAGAAGCTCAAAAATTGAATTGGATTTTAGTATTTGATTGTGAGTGGAAGTGGACGGAGAGGGAGGCAAAGGAAAGGAAAAAAATTAAACTCTCTCATACATAAATATATAATTTGATTTTTTTTAGTATTTAACTAATTTAATTGTATGCAATTTGACCTCCCCTCATTTGGATTTTGGATTTCAAGGAAGTCATGAGTACCACGATCCTGTACACGGTTCAAGGGATTGCCATAACCTTTCTTGGACTATGGATTGGGATGTGGGGCGTTCATTTAATTGCACTCATTTGGGGGTAAGTCAAATTTAAGAAATCATTCTCGAGGATGTTTACACGAATTAATTTATTGAAAAACTCGTTTCATGATTTTAAAATTGGGATTTTATAAGAGGGAGAGAGAGAGAGTCCTTCATTCAAGCTCCCATCATCGGTATCCCTTCCATTCTAAATTAAAACAGAATTTGTAAAATGTTCCTTCTCATTTTCAGTAGTTATTTATTAAACCGGTCTGTAGATTAATAAGTGTATTAATAATGAAAATGCAATGCGTGCATGAGGTTGTTGAAAAAGGCATATTCTCACGTGCTGGCTGAAGGGGTTGTTTCCTTCTGCAGGAAGGAATGAATTCGAAGATTTTTAGAGGCTTCGGGTGACATGACACTGACATTATTATTATTGGCAATGAGAGGAAAAATGGAAATGAAAATGAGGTTAGTTAATATAGACACAATTTGAGAATTGCCATGTACTCTCGTGTGGTTTTAATTTGGTTAAAGTCGAATTTTATGTTTAAAAGATTCGATACAATCAAAGTAGCTCCCCTATAAAAGCGTTTATTATTAAGGAATCCCAATTTAACTAACCATGTTTTAAGGGGTGACCTCTTGACCTGACCTGACCATGTCTGGCATATCTCAAATAAAGAAAGAAAAGAGCTATAATCTAATTGGACACGGCTCATGCCCAATCTAGGTTTTCCAATAGTCATAAACACAAATCAAGCATTTAAAAAAAAATGTCAACCTACTTATTAGTAGTTTCATATGAATTATGGATTGAGATGAGATGCTTTATTAGAAGTGAAGCTTGAGTCGTGCTCTTGTTTTTATTTGGGTACTTAAATTATTAGTCACACTTAAAGAGCTATTAATGTGAAGGAAGACAATGGGGTTCAGGTTTGAGCATATAATATAATGAATGTCAGGAAGAGGATTTGTTGTTGACAATTTACTATGTTTTTTGTATGGAAGAAGGAACAATCCCATCAAACACTTTCATTTTTACTCACTCATTTGTTATTTTAATTAAAAGAAAACAATGTTCCAAAACTTTCCAGTAGTTCTTATACGTGAAACATTTAAAGCTGAGGTATGTGTGTATGCTCTGATGTTTATGTTTTGTTTCGGAAATATTGACACTGACCTAATTCTCATTCAAATTGAAAAGTGTCAGGTAGTAGACTTAAAAGTGAGTCTAATCTAATCAACTAATGGTAAAAGAACAAGAACCTGTCTGACCGAATTACACGGTTTGGGCCTCTTTATTTTGTCCCATATTTTTCTATTGTATTGGAAGCATTCAATTCCACCACTCCGAACATGACATTAGAAAATAGAAAATATTGACAATATATCTCGAATAATAATAGTAGGACCGAAGAATTGAGCTCAAAGTCTAGTTTTATATTGATTACGTGATTTAGTTCATCCTGGCCAAATTTAAATGTCCATGAAGGAAAGTTAGAATTTGGAGCTTAATAGGTTAATTTTGGATTAGGTATGGTAAAGTAGTTTATGACGTTTGGTTATAATTTGACCTTTAATACTCAATTCACTTTAATCCTTTTTATGACTTCTGTCTTGACTCTTGATTTGAACTCCATTTTGTTTGTGTCATTCAATTAAATAATTGTTTTCGTTGTAAATGTAAATCTTAAGTAGTCAAATAGAGGTTGAACATGGTCTTAAGAGTACAACTTTAACAGACATAAAGGGTTGCCTCCTCACTAAGATCATTGGGTTCAATTAAGGAAACTTCCCAACAATAATTGTATAACCATTAAGAAAGAAGAGGTTCTTCTCATTCACCCCATCAACTAGCCATACAAATACAAGTATTAGCTTCTTAAACATTGTCCTTAACTAGTCTTCTTGGATAAAACTTATAACATGACATGGGAATGAAGATCTCCCATCCAAAGAAAAAAAACTAGAACATGTTGTGGTCGCGTGGAATTTAATCAATAGTTTTTTTTTATATGTGTGTATTTGTGCCACAACAATATCAATCAAGTCAATGTACTTAAATTATACAATGTTTTAATTTAATAAATGACCCGAGACTCAATCAACCAAAGAGGCATTTGATTTTTTTTAAAAAACATTTTGGTGTACTATAATGGACTCAGAAATTTTGAGAAATAACCAATATTTCAGCATCGTAAGACTTTTGGATATATAAGGGAAATGGAATGGGGGTTTATCATGAGGTCGATTGATAATAATTATTATTAACATTATTAACACCTTAAACTCGGGCCAGGAGCAGGGGCAACAGAGACTGATGTTGAATTGATAATTTCGTAATTGGTAACCTTTGAAGGTGATTTATCTCTCTCTTGGATAGTCCATGACCTTTGATCTCGGTGCTCCCTCTCTAAATTTTCGTGAACTTTGAGAAGAATGTATTATTATTAGACCAATTATCTTTTAGAGCCCCTCTTGTGTCAACAGTGCGTTATTGGTATTACAATTACAAATTATATTTTTGATTGAATTGAGTTGAACTTAACCTGACTGATTGCGGTTAATCAATCCCTATATGATTCTAGTGGGTTTTTGGTCAAGACTTCCGTCATATGTTCAGTTTAATTGACCACCTATCGTGGATCATGTTGTACAATAATAATTACAAACATTCCGGCTCCAGTTGATACTTGTACTTGTAGACTTGACTATTACAGAGTATTCTTCGAAATCATTTTCCAGTCTCCAAATTATCCTATAGTCATCTCTAAAAAAAACAAAATAAACTTGTTTCTGTACTGAGGACCATCTTCTTTTTCTCCTTTACCTCAACCTGGCTGAATAATTTGCAATTACAATGTGGAATAAATTAGATAGAAGTTTTATTTTTATTATTCTTTTAAGAACTGGCGTTTATGCTTGGGGCAAGCATCTTGTCGTCTTGTCCAAAGAAGTTTATAATTTTAAGGTTAAATGAGATGAGGCTTGGTTAATTCATGGTATGGTATGACTATGATGGGATGATTCCTTGGAATTCATGATTGATTTTTTTGTTCCTGGGTTCTTTTGTCTTTGACTCGTTTTTTTTTGCAAAATTCCATCAATCAATCTGTACTGTAATCTTGTTTATTCTCATGGATCATGGATAAAGGGGCATATTTATAATTTTTGACCCATGTATGGAATTATGGATGAAATATTGTCTCAAATTGACTGTCCAAACGTCATGATGATTCATGATGGCAAACTTATCCCTGGACCCAGGATATGAGAAATTGTAATTTCTGGATGACCGTATGGATTCTTAAGATTAGTTGATGAATGTAATTCTCAGGGTCAAGAAGGATGCATTCACGTAAGCAATTTCAATAGACGTGGTATGGGTGACCCCTCTGTTTTAGGATGATGATGATGAGCCATAGGTTCTTTTGTTCTTTGATGAGATTGTCCAGTAGAATTTGATATATTGAACCGTGAGACAATGAGACATACAATTATTTATCTTCAAGTGCTGCTGACGCATTTTGTTTATGATTCTTGACTATTTTTTGACTAAGGAAATCCAAAGGTCAAGGAGGGATGGGTTTGTTGCTGGCCTGGTCGGTTAGTTCCTACCTAATTTAACTGGTTTGTATTTTAATTGTTCTGTTCTGATAAAACTGAGTTGAGGAGAGATTATAGTTTTTTTATGGAACATGAACATGGGTTTTGAGTAGTGCCCAACAGACATCATCATAAAAGGGGTAAAGCCCTTTAATTTAATGGGAAGACTGTTAGTATAATTTCTTTTTCCTGTCATCATCAGTCTGTTATGGTATGGATGTATGTCTAATATGTCATGATTATTATGATGGCTTCATGTCCAGGAATTTCGAGTTGGAGAATTGAGTTGACGCATATTGGTTTTTGTCCGACTTCTGCTGCTATTTCTATTCTTCTTCAGTCCGTTTGATTCTATACTTCAAATGACTTATTTTGTCCAGTATGTATGTATTTTATTTGTATTGTATTGTAAATGTTGATGGAAATTATTGACTGCCAGTAAAGTTGGAACTTTTTTTTACTAGAAGCACAAGCTGAGCTCTTGAATGTTGAGTTATTGTTGAATCATTTACAGGATAAATGATGGTGATATGATGGGTTGTTATTTGTGGGGTCAGTCATCCACTCAACTTCAAACTTTTGGTCTTCAGCATCATGAAACATATATTCTAAATTCTCAAAATGATTCATGATCATGATGATTCTTCATAGAAAACTTTTTCGTATGCGTTATATGATGACTTGACGTGCAGATGATCATATCGCCATTTAATTATAGTTTATGCAAAAAATGAGACTTTGCTTGAAAATGAACAATAGGAAAGGATGAGCATATTTATTAGCACCGTATCCTTAGAAAGATGATTTCTTCTATTCCATAGGTTTAAGTGGATTCCATTTGGTCTGAAATTTACAAAAACTTGCAATACTATAATACTACCCAAGACCACTGACAGAAGAGAAGACCAAAAGGAGATAATTATATTTGTTTGGCCTCAGGGTCATCCTAACATGCATCAATATGTATCATGTATACATATTCCATGCAATATTTATGAAGGATGACCTCAAGCTTAAAGGTCACAACTACAAGTAGTATGCGGTATATATGTATACATATTGATGATTGATCTCTTGGAGAAAGGTTTAAGATTGGTGTATCCAGCTCAATTTACACATTCATTAACTCCACATCTGAGAGAGGGTATTTTCATTATCAATGACCTCGCCTAATTGTTCTTGAGATTTAAAATTTAAAGGTGATACCAGTTTATTTGGCTCCTGGCTTGCATATACTTTGTACCATCCATAAATTGAAATTGCATGTCCAGCCAGAGAATGATGAGGCTTTGACATTTTGGGAACTGAATAAGGATACATGTTATGTTATGGTATGGTCGTGGGAATAATAGTAGGATGCTTTTTGTTCGTATTTTCATTTTCTGTAGGAAAATTCCATGTCCGAAAAAAAAACCAACCCAAACTCGACAACTAGAAAAACTCCCCAAACAGAGAGATTAGTCATAAATATTTGATTCAATTTTTGTTGAGTTGTTGTTTGAGAGTGGATCCCCAATTTCAATTGTTTTTTTTTTTCAGACATAGCATGACATGGCATGGACACACGATTCTTCTCTCCTCACTCACACACTCAATTGTAAATTATAAAATGTAAATCAAATAATCAAATCAAATTTCATGATATCATTATATTATGAGGATGATGATTGATGATAGGTTGAAATAAAAATGAAACTTTAAACGAGGACGGACGGACTATACAGATGAACCGTCAGAAGGATAGATAGATTATTGAACAGTTTTGTATTGTTTACCAAATTCAGAAATTGATCAGTCTGTTTTGTATTTTAATTTTATGTGGATTGGTCGATTGGCCACTTTGTTCAAATTTGCGAACATGATCTGATAGGACCTGATAGCGTAATTTTTGATTTTGGTACAATAGACAGTAGAGAGAGATGCGTTATTTAAACTTGTCAATTTGTCATGTTCTACACCAAAATGAGTAGTAGTGGTAATTTAGTTCAGTTTAATCGGTTTGGTCCACTTTCGTTTAGTGCAATTTATTATAAATAAAAAATAATGAAATCATCCCATCATGTGGCTATTACTTCACTGTGTAATCGAATTAGTGTGTCTAGTCCGTGGCATGAATGCATGTGTGTGAAGTATTTAGTATTTTAGGTGATGAGTTATAGTTTTTAGTAGTACTCCAGCATGAGAAGAAAGTAAAATTAGTTTCATTTCATAAGTGATAATACCAATTCAATCGAAGGAGTGAGTGGGGCAAGGTCAAACGACTTTTTGAAGCATGGAAATTGTAAAATTATGAATCTAATAGTAGTAGTACTCACTCATTCTATTTTATTTTTGTAGTAAGTAAAGCGAATGGGAAGGTGAAATATAAAGTACAATTGAAATTGAATCATTAGCATCATCATCATTATTAGTAGTGTAGTATTCATGGAAATAGCCCAATCCCAATAAAATCTAACAATAGGTTAAACTCAATTTTCACATGCTTGCTAATAACAAAAGATGCAAAAAAAGTATTCTTTCATGAAGGGAAATGAAAAATTGGAGTAATATAAATGGGAATTGGAAATGAACATATTTATGCCCTGAATTTTTTACTTGCGATTTTTATACAAATTGATATAATACAAATATAATTTAAAAGTTAGCAATCCAGTTCATTTGTAGGCGTTTTTATTTAGTTAATTAGGTTTTGGTTCAGACCGAGAAGGAATGAATCTGTGATATTTTTTTTCATGGACAGACTGAAGTCCCAATTCAAATGATTATTGATGTGTAACTATCCCGTGTATTTGATGGATCTTTTAATTCCATTTATAATATTTATACATTGTAAACAATAATTTATTATTTATTGATGAGAGAATTATTAAGCGTGTCATTTTTATGAACCCAAGCGTTATTAACAAACTTACATTTAATTGATTCTAGCTAAAATTAGATGTTAAATCCGAGGATTTCTCAATCATTCCTCAGTAAATATGAAATTTTGCAATGCGTTTATGAAGTTTGTTTTATTTGTTTTTCAGGAACTGGAAATTACATCGAAGGTCACATATCCCACCATCATTGGAAGTCCCACTCCCTGGAGTCTCAATAATAAAGCCACTCATTGGAGTTGATCCAAACCTCCATTCTAATTTAGAAACATTTTTTACATTAAATTATCCAAAGGTAAGACCTCCAATCCAATTAATTGAGAATATAGAACCTTCTGGTGAAATTATGGGTGATGTGAAAGTAATAATAATTTTGTATGTTTAGGTGTAATTATATTTTATTGGCCATGGCCATGATATGTGATATGGCTACCGTGCCTGAGAAATAAGTAGGTTTTCATGAATGAATGAATGGCACTGACAAATAATTTTTACCCATCCGTTTATATGTAATTGTCACAAACAATTTATACCAAATGTTGTAGTTCATAACGTCATTTCATTGTCATTTGACTTTAAAACATTTTTGATGCATTTGTTCTTTCTGTTTAAACAAGTTTTTGCAAAGGGAAATTTAGAATTTGATTGAAATATATATGTATTGGTTGGATGTTGGATAAATCAACTAATGTTGTGTATTGAATAGAAATTTTTCAATGTACTAATTAATTTTTAACAATGGACGGGGAAATATATAAGGATTGTCCTTGATTATGATGATGAAGAAGATCCTGAAAAGAAGTCATATAAAATGTTTCCTTATGATTTATTATGACGATGATAATTTAACTAAATAATCCAAGCGTCATCCTATACTATTAGCGTATTGGGATTCCCAAGTTAACTTATTATAAAGCAAATCCAATTCAAGGAAAATCATATGCAAATTACAATTTTACATGTATGTGAAATTCGAATTGATTGATTATTGAAAGAACCCAGTAGGAATTTGTTTTTTAGATGTTTCAAAAATCTTTGAAATGTTATGATATGAGTAGGATTTAGAAATGCAAAAATTTTACATTCAATATAAATCCTGTTCTAATAATTTGTGCTCATTTGCCAATTCACCTCACCAAATCTAATTTACATTTATAATTTTGTTTTCAGTTTGAAATATTGTTCTGTGTTCATGACAAAGGTGATCCAGCAATAAAATTAGTGGAGTCACTCTTTGAAAAGTATCCTATGATTGAAGCTAGACTGTTTTTCGGTAAGATATTTTAAATATTTGATTAAATCCAAAATATCATTGCGGTTATAAAGAACTGGACCCTAATTTTAAAAGTGAAATGAAGGTTCCTCGGAATATTGTATATTTAGCTTTTACTAACTATTTGTATGACCTATAAATATCCACAGAGGGTGAAAGGGTTGGGATTAACCCAAAGATCAATAATATGCAACCAGCATATCTTCAAGCTCGTTACGAGTACATTCTTATTTCAGACAGTGGAATTCGAAGTGAGTTTTTTAGTCATTTTGAGTAAAATAATACAAATTAACCTATTTTTGGACAATTCAGAGGATGTCGATTTTTTTTAAATCATTGAATGCGTTTTCCTGCTTATACATTTATATATGTTTTTATTTTGAAATTGTAGTGAAGGAAGACACACTCCTTGATATGGTCTCACATATGACTGACAACGTGGGCCTTGTTCATCAAATGCCATTTGCGTGTGACCGAGCGGGCTTCCCATCAATCCTTGAGAAGGTTAGTAGAATTATTGCCACCTCTCAATCCTATTAGCTTAATATGTTAATGTAATTAAGGAATAGTGTCAATGCATCATTCATTAGGCTCAGACACCATTGATATTGACCATCAGGGAGCCAAGTTACCTCAATGCCTTTTTGCAGTTTATTTCCTGTTATTGTTATACGAATGATGCTCTTGTGGGTTATAACAAAATTTAATTTTTGAATGAGTCACTTAGATGCAGTATAAATGTGGTTGTTTAATTTTACTACTTGTACAGGCTTTCTTTTTGAGTTGAGTTGACGTCAAACAATGGGACATTGTAAATTTATTTAGTTTATTGGCCCTTGTTAAATTTCTATTTCATAGAATTTAAGGAAATTGGAAATTGTCCCCCCTCAACTTAAGTGGTTGTCCAAATAAATGTTTTTGCTCCATTAAACCCAGAATGGGATATTTTATTCTTTGTTTTTCCAGGTTTATTTTGGAACGTCTCATGCTCGAATTTACCTTGCTGCTGACTGTTTAGGGGTAAATTGTCCAACGGGAATGTCCGCTCTCATGCGGAAGAAGTTATTAGATGACGTGAGTGAGACTACATTTATATTTTTAGTATTACTATTTTTATGGGTTGGATTGGAATTTAAAGCTGAAAGGGACAGTAAATAACTGGTTGGTTTACCGATTGTATGTGAAGCATTAGTGAACTGATTTATTTTATCTGTTTGAGGTAGAATAAAATACTTTTTTGTACGTTTGATCCCTAAACATGTCAGGATGATGTGACCTTAAATAATGACCCATTTTAAGGAAATTGAGACCTTTGGTTTGATAAATAATGTGTTTTTCTGGAAATTTACCCGTACACAGGTTGGTGGGATCAAGTCATTTGGCTGCTACCTGGCTGAAGACTACTTTTTTGCCAAATCGATTACCGATCGTGGATGGCGATTGTCCATTTCTAGTCAACCAGCCTGGCAAAATTCAGGAGTTTGTGATATTCCTTCGTTTCAGTCAAGAATTTCTCGGTATGTTCCCAAACAAACCATATGCTCTTTCGAGGTTACATCTGTATGATCACATTGTGCTCAGCCTACTAAACATGAAAGGACACGCCAAGTCAAAAATGAAATAAAGACAGATATTCCTGAACGTTTAAAAATATGTTTGTTTTGATTTTTTAACAGGTGGGCCAAACTGAGGTTTGCAATGGTGCCTCTTACAATGCTCTTTGAACCTATCACAGAATGCATGATGTTGGGCATCGGTGCTTCGTTTAGTAACTACGTCCTCTTTCATTGGGATCCCATTGTGGTCTTTCTCGTTCATTTGCTCATTTGGTGTATGCTGGATTGGTTACTTCTACGAACAGTTCAGGTGAGTTTTGAGTTTGACAAAGTGGACACTTACACGAACTCTTCAATACTGACAAATTGTCTAATTTATATAAATATTTTTCTTTCACAGAACGGGAGTATACCATTCTCAAAGTTTGAATTTGTCCTTGCTTGGTTGTTTCGAGAGGTCTCAGCTCCATTCTTATTCATCCATTCATTGCTTACTCCTGAAATTCATTGGAGGCAAAGCATTTACAAATTGACGTGGGGTGGTCGGGTGGAACTCGTCTCTCCTAAAGTTAAACTCTAAACAATTCGAATCTGAACTTTCAAAATTTCAAGCGAACTTCCCAAAAAGAAACCCAACTCAACTGGTAATCCTGAACTCAATAATGATCTTGCTGGACGTCTGCTGGATCAGGAATTTAAAAAGTATCAAAACTTTCAAATCATGAGTATCTTTTTTATTCAATGTCCAACGAATGGATTTGGCATTTTCATTTTATCATTTAATTTAAAAGAAAAATCAGCCAGCACTAAATCAACCGCATTTGGAGTGGAAAAAGGAACCATTCTTTGAAAATACTCTTTTACAATGAACAAAACTATAATAAATCTCTCAAAAAGTAGGTTTAAAACTTTGTAATTGTAACAATCAAAGCTTCTAAATTGACTTGATATAGAAATCACAAAATAATCAATAATCTTCTTGTATTAGAACCATGGCGTAATGGGTAATGGGTAGTGTAATAGCAAGTACTAAGTAGTAGTAGTAGTAAGAGGTTGCGTGTTTCACAAAAGTCAGTTGTCCAGGAGTACTTGACCACTTATATGTACATGTCCGGAAACTTGCTGTCTTTGATGTTATTGCCCCTCATTATTACTAAATCCATGTTCTATGTAACGGGAATTTGACATCTGGTTGGTTTTGGGATTATCCAGGTAGATAACTAATTTATGTCTTAATGCCAGGTCATTAATCCTTTTCTCCCTTTCTTCAACGTTGACGCTTGGTTTTACAGACATAATGTATATTTTTGATCTAGGTTGATTCCTAAACCTAATGTAGTTAGAATTTGCCAGTCTATTGCCCCTGAATTTTGATATTCTATTTTGACTTTTCTTGAAAAAAAGCTTAGGGGGCAAACAATGTACTCATATATTGATGGATGTTGGGTAGTCGTTTAAAATTCCTAACGTTAACCATTTTCTCTCCTCTTCTCTGGTCTCAAAATCCTTCCTGATTGTCTTCTGACATTGCCAATTTTTAATCAAAGAATATTGAAAATATGTCATTGTCATTCCAGGACATCTTCCATCTGTTTTAGGATTAGGAATCCTATAATAGTATATGCATATTTAAAAAATATCGTGTTTTATTATTAATGTTAAGGGGTTTGTTTGTGGCTTATGACTTTTTTTAAGGGACAAGATGACAGATGACTTTAAAGGAAGGGATGGCTTGTCAGGGGTTAAGGGTTTATTAATCATATTGTAAGCTCTTATTTAATTTTTGTTTTGTTTTGTTTTTGTGATCTCAAAGTAATAATACCAGAAATATGGATATGCATATTAACAACGAGTAGGACTGAGGACAAGGTTGTTGTTGCTGTAAGTGCTTTTAAAGGGCTAAGTAAGCAAAATAGTTCTTTATAGGTTGCAACATATTGCATTTTGTGTAGACTATTACTAAAAAGTTAAAAGATTTTACAAAACAATTAGTTTAGGGCTCATTTTACTTTATATATTACAACACCGAGGTATGTATGGTGGGTATCCGTTTTTGGATAAATAAAGGGCCATCATGAAGGATAGCTTTTGATAGATGTCTTATTATACATAAGCTAGTTTCTTTTTTTCAAAATGGGCTACAAGTTTTTGATCGATAAGGTCAAGGTCAGCTGCTATGACGGAATCGCTACTTACCTAATCCTCATAGACTCAATTAAAATAGGATTTTAGGTTAAGGATTTGTTTGTTTCCTTTTGTAGGACTATATAGAGGAGAATGCTGAATTTAAAGACTGCTTAAAAAATGTTAATTAAGAATCATCCTCCCAATCAATCCCAACCCTTCATTGTGTGCAAACACCCTGTTTAAGGCCAATTAGAAAACTATTGATGTTAGAATTACTAAAATGTATCCTTTTGTATTGTAGTCTGTAGTCACTATTACTAATCTAATGTCTTAATTGTTATGAAAGGAAAGGTTTTCTACATCTAAAAACTCACATCCCCCATAGCCAGTATGGATAAATAGGGTATCAAAAAAATCATTTCTTATAAAGACAAAATATCCAAAAATACCTCAGGTAACAAGAAACGTTTTTTGAATCTGCTCAAAAAAAGATAATTGTACAATTTTGTAGATTCACTAAATTTTTTGAAGCCTTTTTGGCATCATTTCGTATTGGTAATCGCGTATACAAGGTTTTCAGGTTTTTATGAAACCCGTTTGTCATAGGATTTTGCAAAAAAAATGAAATTTTTTACTAAAATGCTTTTGCTGGGCAAATTTTGATATAGGAAAAATTAGATGTGTGTCAATACCTCAAGTTCAAAATGAATAGTTAAATTGTTAAATGTTATAAATTTTTTAAAGTGGCAGTCATAAGTTACAAGCTTTTATGGCAAAAAAGATGATGAAACAACATTAATGGGGATTTTGGCATTTTTTTACGGGGTTAAGAAAAATTTTCACAAAATTCCAAGAGCCAAAATGGCAGGGGATGGCAAAAGCATTTATTGGTGAACCAAATGAATATTTAAAGTATTATACAATACAATACAGAAAGGCTCACGAAAAGGTCATGAAAAATATCTCAGGTAAAAAGTAATTAAATTGAGGTTCAACTAAGGATCAGATCCAGGACAGGATACCAAATATCTCAATTATGACGTAAAATTTGTAATTTTTGACAAAAACCGAGTTGCTTTTCTAGACCATGTGAAGCGTGTGGAGTGGGCCAGAAACTTTTCTTTAAAAACTTTACATTTTTCTAAGGTTAACTATGATCTTCTAGTTAACATTTGTAGTTCTCTCGAGGGGTTGACGTACAAAATTTCTTTAAAAGTTTTGAATACAAATACAAATGACAAAAATAATCCTTACAACGGATTGAATCTGTTCATCCTGTTAAAGTAATGCATTTTTAAAATGTCGAGATAATAATCAATGATTGTTTTGTAAAAAAATATTGTGTAAATTGTATTGATGGGGATTTCGTTTGGACTTTGGGTTGGGGGGTAGTAGTCTCTACATCCAATTTAGACAATTAAACTAGAAACTAGATTATTGAATTTTTTCATGATATTATTTTTGTCATATCCCAGTTAAATATTATATTCTGTTTGTTGGAGCTTTTTGTTGCGGTAATGTTAATCTATGTAATATGTAGCTATACCAAATATGAGACTTTTGTAAAACAAAAAAAACGAAATGCCGACAAAAAATGTAATAAAACTGAAAAGTATATATCATGTTTATGCCAAGTGGAATCGGTTGATTTGATGAAATCTAATTCTTTAGCCTGGATTTCTTGACAATTATAGTCTGTATCATAATCGTATTCATTCGTAGGATAAGACGCTAACTAAAATGAGTCTAACGTTAAAGTATAATTAAGATGTATAAGTATAAGATTAAGAAGATGCTTTGGCGTTTACAAGGGCTCGTGCCTTAGCATCAACATCACGAACTCTCTCATAGAATAGAATGTAAGCCTCTCTTTTACTCA
>JAQIYE010000273.1:0-14332 GCA_034699765.1 Xenyllodes armatus
TGGATAACTTCTATGACGTCCTCCTTTGCTTTTTTGATAGTTTTCTGAATTTCAAGATATGTATTTGGATCTGCAATAGTATCACCGATCCCAATACTATGCCCTACACGAAAAGGAAACAGAAAGAATTTTTTAAAATTATATAAGATGCTGAAGATTCTATGAGTGTCAGAGTGCAATGTACAGTAGAAAATTAGAAATAATTTCACACCAGTCTGGTGTGCTCGTGGTTTACCTTCGTAAAGTAGCCAATTGTTTACAACAGTTTGGATGTTTCCATAAAATTGGCCACAAGTTTCATGCCCAAGTTCCACAAAACAAATATGAAGGAGAGAACCCGCAGATGTCCCCAATGTATTTTTACAAAGAATCCCCATAATCAATTCCCCGTGTTCGACAATGACTTTAGTATCTCCAGGTGAAATCCATTTATAGGGACCTGAGTCTTCTTCATCCGGGTGAGTGGTATGAGTACGAATTAAATTAACATTCCCTAAACATTTCATGAACAAAAACGAAAACTTCAATTCAACAATAAAACACCAATTGGTCTTCACGTTACTAGCAATATATGAAGGTAAAGGTTGCCTAATTACCTGGGATGATGAGAGAAAAGAGCTGCTTTCCCGTCCACAGTGGTTTGGGCTTCAAAATTGCAGGTTGTGGTATTTTACCATCCCAGATTGGGAGGAACATTAGTAAATCCATCAGTTGTTCCTGCAAACAAAACACAATAGTAATAAACTTAAAACATATTTATTCTATCCTATCATAATTTAATCAAAATTAAAGTAATCAATGCCCAAAACTACCTTATCAAGGAAAACATCTCGTTTGGTCATTTTTCTGACTCCCGTTAGAGTGTCTTGTACGATACCCATAACAGGCTTGTTCGCCTGAGGTGTAATGATCTGACGAGTGGTAATATGTAAGTACTCAACCTCAGCCCTAGTCTCCATTGACTGTGGCACGTGGAGATTCATCTCGTCTCCATCAAAGTCAGCATTGTATGGAGTTGTACAACTATACATTTCATTGTATTCATTTATGAATTTTACGAACTTTACAAGCTGATGAATAGCAGGGGATAGAGGATTTTATGTAATGTCTTGCCTCAAGTTCAACCGGAAGGTAGACCATGGCAAAACCTTTACACGATGACCCATCATACTCATTTTGTGAAGGGTTGGTTGACGATTGAAAATAACCAAATCTCCATCACGGATATGCCTCTCAACCTGATTGGTTTAAATTAAGAATTCAAGCATAAAATTAATGATAAATGTATACGGTAGCTAAACACACACTAGTACCATCATTCGACTTACCTTGTAACCCAATTGTAAATGAAGGTCCGACGGGTTAGGATGAAATCTTAAGTCTATTCTATCACCGTTATTCCGAATGATGTACTTAGCTCCAGGATATTGATTGTTTCCTCTGGCTACTAGTTCCGCCATCCTTAAAAATTGCAAATACACAATCATAAGATAAGATCCTTGACTAAATTTTAAGTTTTCCTGAGTATTGCTAAAATTTCACAGTTTCTCAGGAAAAAATTGGAGTTTATATTCAAAGTAATGTTTAATCATAATATGTGATTTCATCATTGATCTACGGACTCGGATTATGATTTTTCATGTGAAATATAATTTAACTTACTTTTCCAGGTTGAAAGGAGTTACAATTTCTGGAAATGTTAAGTTCTGAGCAATGGAACGTGGGACGCCAACTTGATCTATCCTAAGGTTTGGATCTGGTGTGATTACAGTACGAGCTGAAAAGTCCACTCGCTTTCCCATCAAGTTCCCTCGAATTCGTCCCTCTTTCCCTTGTAGACGAGCTTTAATTGCCTTCAAAGGCCTGCCAGACTTTTGCATAGCCCTTGGCAATCCAGGCATATTATTGTCAACCAAAGTCGCCACGTGAAACTGAAGCATTTTAACATTTTCCATCAAAATATGAGCAGCAGCGCCACTCGCCTCGTTTCTTTGTAGCTCATTGTTAGCCTTGATAATTTCCGCAAGTTTGTGAGTCAAATCGTCCTATTAATATATAAACATATATTTTTATTAACTTTATTTAGATTGCATTGTACTGAATTGCATGCCAATTCCAAATTTCTTGTTAGTTGATTTAAGATTTTTAACTAAATTAAATGATTTACCTGATGCCTTGCCGAGCCTTGCATTACCACAGCAGGTCGGACAGGAAGTGGGGGGACAGGCATTACAGTTACAATCATCCAGTCCGGACGAGCAAACTTGGGATCCATGCCCATCACAAAGCATTCCTCATCCGCAATGTGTTTGAAAATTTCAACAACACGTTCAGCTGTTACAATCAACTTTCGGTCTTGGTCATCCTCATTGACATGTTTCCACTCTGCAATAAGCTCTAGTCCACATCTTTTGATTCGGGGTTGATAACGACCACAGCCACCGTGTCCAAGTTTCTGCTAATTGTGGTATTGTAAGTGAATTAAATTGTTAGACACAAAAACATTAGAGCCCATAGTACAATGATCGGCAATTGTTTAAAACCTGAGTTTTATCTCCAGCATTTGTTCCATCCATTTCATCACCACCTTCACATATACTTTTTTCTTTACAGAGGTCATATACAAAACCAAGACGCCGACGTGGTTGGCCCTTGGTTTTCGTTACAATTTCTCGTATTTTCGGATGACCAGGTGAAACGAGCATCTTTGAACAAAAGAAGCAAACACATCGAAGGACTTTCGTGGTCTTTGCAATGAATCCAGCATGAAACACAGGCTTGACAAGATCAATGTGCCCAAAATGACCAGGACATTCTGACATTCCTCCTGCACAAGTTTGACATGTGCAATCTCGGTCAAGAACTCCTTGTCGAGGGTCCATGAGCCCTCCAACCTTTGGTCGTCCACCTTCATAGATCTCGGCAAACTTAATCCCCCCTTCAGTCACGGACATACGACGCTGTGAGAATTAAAAGTGAAAGTCGTAATTAATTAACGTATCAAGTATAAGTTCATGAAATGGATCATCAATCATAATGAAAGCACTAAGCAATACTGATAATTGAACTATTGTTATCGTATGCCAATGGAAAATGAAATACTTACAATTTCATCCGGTGAAAGGATTCCAAACTGGACTTTCTTTACTGTTCGAAGAGGGGCTGGTGAATCACTGGATGCTTGCGCCATGTTGTTCTATTTGTGATTTGTAAAAAGGTCTCTTCTAGACTTTGGACTTTACTGTTTTCTCAATCAAACTAACTGTAATTACAATAATTAGATGGATTTCAGTTTTGTTACATTCACATTAGTAGCGTGTAAATATGAAATAACACATTT
Source organism: Xenyllodes armatus (assembly GCA_034699765.1). Lineage (NCBI taxonomy): Eukaryota > Metazoa > Arthropoda > Collembola > Poduromorpha > Odontellidae > Xenyllodes > Xenyllodes armatus. The sequence goes on from JAQIYE010000273.1 coordinate 3,341, forward strand.
AGTCAACCACAATTTATTTAGTTTTCGCTTTCATTTCATTGCATGTGAGTCATGGAGTTGTAGACTGCTAAACTGCATATTAATCAAATTAAATTGGTTTATGAATTGAAATGGAAAAGACAAACCTTCAGTCACACAGCCAGCGACCTTGACCTGGTTTGGTCACTCACTCCAGAAAAAGGAGGGATTCCGGGCTAATATAATGATGGAGCCCCCAAATTGACTTAAGAATAAAATCGACTGTCGTCCCTTTATGAACTCAACCAGTATTAGCTCTTAAAATTATAGGAGTAAAGACACGGGTCAAGGGCCAAATCTATCCTCTGTAATAATTAAATTATGATAATTATTTCATTTAATTTAGTTTTTTATTATTATTATTGAGAGAGAGCTCAGAAAATTCAGAAAGAGACCACAACCATTCCCTTTGAGATTTCCCAAATCTCTGATCCACTAGGTCCAGAGGCAAGAGTCCTTTTATCTTCTACATATATCATCCATGTAATATTCATATCAACTGTCCTGGCGGCCTCATCCAACCCACTAAACTCCAAATTCCAAATATCGTCATGCTCTCTCGTCTCAAATTAAAGGTGGTCATGTCCACGTATGAATCGGATGGTCAAATCCAACCTTAGTTATTGAGACACTTTTTTTTGAGAACACACAAACAAGGAGAGCTAACGTTAGTAAATCGTTTGCATTGATGACACATATTCAATCCGTAAATCTATTTGCCTTGTCACTATTGATAGAAGGATTTAAAAAGTTAGTATTAGAGAGTTTTTATAAGCAGTCGGAGCAGATCGGATTCGACTGAGAAATGAGTCGAGTCAGAAAAAGCTTGACTCATTAGAATTTCGTTTTATAGGGAATCCAAAAAGTTTTGCTCGACTTAAAAAAATGTAGACCGGGAAATTTGTAAAATTTAAATTTCCCAAGATTTTCTTCTGGATTAAGAGTTGTCATACTGAATTAAATTAATTTGTAATTTTGAAATTTAAAATAAAAAGTGTCCACGATAATTACAGTGATGGATTTAAACAAAATCAAAACAGAAATCCACAAATTAGGGGTCGATGACTATGTTTCGTTTATTATTAGGGTTCGGAAAGATTTTGCAACTGTTTCCATTTGTCGATTACAAAAAAAACCAGAAACTGTATGTCCAACCTTTGGGCAAATACTTTAAGTTGGCCGTCATTCTAACTAACTGTCATTGTTGTTATTATGGTTCCCTTACTGCAAACTACTTTAATATTCAGGCTCCAACCATCAACGAATATCTGAATTAAATAAGTTAGTGTAGCAGAGATTGCAGAAGGAACTGCTGTCGAGACTACAATAACTAGTTAAGCTTATAAATGTTTAACAAAGAGCAAAGTGTAATGCTAATTAAGAATGAATATACTAAATGGTATTGCCTAATTGTTTTTGCAGTAATTTATACAACATTTTCTTCTCCTCAAGGTCAGCTTGAACTTTAAGTTCTTCCAGAACCAATTTCTTCTCTTCCACGGACCTCTGGTGTTCCGAATCCAATTTCTTTTGTTTCAATTCTTCTTCTCTTAGTTTCATGTCTCGTTCTTGTAGATTCAATCGTCTGTCCTCTTGTTCCAATTTCAAACGTTTCAGCTCGTGTTCACGATAATCACTTTGTTCAATTATACTGAAGAATTTGTCGTGCTTCGGAGTTTTCTTTTCCGAGTTAGGTTCGCTTTTTGGAGATCCGAGCTCTTCTGGTTCTGCAGAGATTATCGAACAAGAAGGAAAACATTCGGCAGGGATTATGGAGGAAAACATAGTCGAGACCAAAATGTTTACGTGACATACTTTTTATTTTCGTGAAATTTTGAAGAGCTGCATCACGAATAGTTTGAGCCTTTTCCATTCCCAGTTCAGCTTCCTTCTGTTTAGTATCATCTCGGTCCGTTTGTTTAGTTTTGTAGTCATTCATCACATCAGTGATGTCCTGAAGGAGTTTCATTTTTTCATCATACTCTTCCTCCAGTCCCGATCTGAAAAGTATAGATATTTTGTTTTACTGGCAATGGTTAATTTAGATAAGGAGCTAAGATAAATAAAATATACACATCATCCCTTACCCCCTCAGACTTTTTAGATTCTGGGTAGTGAAGTTGTCCATTAGTAACTTGAACCTTCTCTTAAGTGCATCTCCATCCTTAACTGGGATGTCACACGCAGAGAAAATCTTTGTCCAGGCTTTTGCGTTGTTTTTTCCAAACGGTTGTTCAAGAAGTACTTCTCTCAGAATTTTTAGATCGTCACCCGTTAAGTAAATGTAAGGGGGCTTCCTTGACTTCTTGACACAGGTATTTCCACCCACCAAGGATTCTTGTGTAAGGTTGTTTTCCAGATCGTCGTCTTCTATTTGCCGTTCCCCACTGGAACTATCCATCTGTAAAAAATAATTTTAGACCTCTTTAGCACTGTGACTTCGTGAGGTAAGGTTACTACTAACGTGGAAAGACTCGATGAAGTTTACATCCTTCACCACTGCTAAAACTCGTGTCTTTAATTTAAGTCAGAACTACAAAGACTCGATGAAGTTTACATCCTTCACCACTGCTTGACCGCTCACTGATGTTACAAATAAAACACTTTACTTTAAAAAAACAGAAGATGATTATTTTTAAACTTACCATTAAATGCAACTTTACTCCAGCTGTATCTGTAGTACGTGGCTTTAGACGTTATGCATTCAAAATGCGGTTCACGGTTAAAGTTACTTCTTAAATAAGTAAGTTATTAATATATTTGAACAATTCTTTAACGAACTCAATTAAAATTGAAATCGCGTATGGCCTTTGCAATTTTCACACAAGAGAGCTTAGGAAGGAGATTATATATGTCATGATTTTGAAAATTGTGCATAAACAAAATGAGAGTCATAGAGCAACGGTCTTGGTCTCTTGCTCCTCATTGGTTGTTGAGAGTAGGGCGGGAGATGAGTGCAATACAAACCAAGTCCAATCCACTTTACTCCCGGAGAGGGTTTTGAGTGGAAAAGATTCCCTTTTCCGACTCACGCACTGACTGATGATGATGATGTGAGTCGAAATTCTCAGTAAAGTGCGTGTCTTACTCGTTATAAAAACTCTCTATTATAATTCATCATGACCATTTTCATGAAATCACTCTTCAAATTTAAATTTAAATTTATTTTACGTGCCTTCATAGATCAACATTACAGAATGCTGTTCTCCCTCCAGAGACACACTAACTAGAAATATAAATGAAACTTGGCATTACATGTTTAATAGTAAAGAAAGACTTCCTTTCTCCTTAATTTAATAACATTGTCAATGTGTTCCAATTGTTGTGTCCGAGTCAAATCATCAAATTTCTCTTCCATCCTTGGTAGGGAATTCCAGAACTTCCATCCTCTGTAGCGGATTGATTTTTTGGAGGATTCGGACACAAAGGGACTAACATTATTGGCCATGACCTAGTAGCCCTAGTAGAAAAATTGAATCAATCGTTCAGAAATGAGTAGTTCTGGGCATCTAAAATTACTTTTGCAATCTGAAAATCCCTTCGTTCAGTAAATGTCCTAATGATATAATCTTAAACTTTATAACAATATTTATTTGTTAACTGATTGATATTGATCGTTTATTAATTTCAAGGCATCTACATTAATGGGGATTTTTTAAGGAGAGTTACATATTCATTTCTATCAAAATCTTTATGGAATTTCAATCAAGTGATCAAAGAATGCAACCCGTGCCCCGATGGTCATGTTTCCCATTCAATTTTTCCACATATCTCCATATTGAATATGTAAAGATCAAAAATGCGTATTCACTAGACATAGCCAGTTAAGGGCCAGACTAGATCGAGATCATTCATCCTCATCAGAGACCCAAACTTTGAATTGACCCCTGTCGTGTGTTGTACTGTAAAGAGGAAATTTAAACCACATCCATCCAATCATGGTCATTTGAAGATGAGGTTATGTAGTAAACAGATACAAGAATTTTTTTTAAAACAAAACTTTTGAGTCCGGTGTCATTATCAAACTATGGGTGAGTTGACCTTCATGGTAATGACCATGACTCTCCTCTCTGAAGATGAGTTGAACACAATAAGAAACTCCATTTTTATTCTCCAATGGGTTAGAACAATAAGAAAAAGGCTTTAGGCTAAGGTGACATTCTTAGGGTGTGAGTTTATTGTCTGGTCCTTGGGACAAACCAAAAAAAAATTAACTACCCCAAGATGTAAAGATTATGATGATGGTCCCACACCTTACTACAATGTCACTCACCATCCCAGGCAGGCAGGTAATATTTAGTTTTGTTTTCATGTGGATAAAGCTTTTTGTTTTCATTGTTTCTGGTGGGTCCCTTACATAACTCAACCGGATCAAGTAAGGTCTCAAATCCTGTAAAGTCCCTCAATGTCCCATGAGGACCCCAGCCTGGTTTGATAGAGAATCACTTTAAAAGAATAAAATAATGTACCATTTAGTCCGAGTTCCATGTTGGACTCGGATTTGGACGGAAGTCGTTCCAGATGAGTCTTTGCTTTTGAGTCTTCAGTCAATTTGTTTTGACATTTGATTAGAATTTGATCACTGCCTCAACAAGTCATATAAGAATTTTTTTAATTTCATCATTTTCAAGCAGAAATCCACTACCTATCTTTATTTAAATCGGACTTTTTAGAAAAATGTACCTTTTTGTCTCAATCTCACCAAACAAAACTTATTTCTGACAATTACACAATAAAAAACTAAATGTTCTTATTCATTAATTTTTAAATGTTCTTATTCATTAATTTTTATTTTGTAGTATATTTTTTTGTGTATGGATACTATGTCGTGCTGCGCTGAGAATATAAGAGGGTGCTTCCATCTTCGTTAAAATCCCAAAACAGACTGCAATTCTTAAAGTCTAGTCTGTGATGAAAAGAGAATGAAATGAATGTACAAGGACAAAATAATTAAAGCCAGATCTTGCCGGAGAATTAGTAATAAGTGAGAGCTCATTTCATTTACCTATAAATTGCAGTCGTTCACACTAGGAATACAAAGACGAGTTTAATCATGAATGTTCTACAGCAGTGTCACCAAAATATTACAAATTTTGTTTATTTGAAGCAGTATTTCCTGATTTATAAGACAGTTTTTGTTATAATAGCGACGGAGGTGTTGGTTTACTCTGTTGTATAAGTACTTCATAATCAATTCAAATTTAGAAAATCTACAATTCATCCAGCTTATAGAAACCATTCGATCAATTGTTCATTCGACCTCAATTCAAATGCATTTAATATTCACAATGTAGATTCTATGCATATGATTTATATCTTTCTTTAAAATACTTAATTTAACAATAGTTTTATTATTTAATGAATGAATTTGTTTGGAATCTTGTAAGCTCTATTATTTAAGAAAATCGACCAAATTCTTTACTTTCTTATCAGATTCCCCTTCTACGTTATCCGGCACATTTGTTTTTTTAAAACATGTTCTCATTTCTCAAACAGAATGCTTGGATTAAGATTAAGAAGTTCATTGTTCTTTAAGATTAAGGGAGCTTATAGGCTGGAGTGATCCCACTGGGACCCTTTAAAAAAATGAAATGACCCTTCATCCTTAGGGAGTGACACAAAAGGATCAAATTCTTGGATGTGAAATCTGAGACTACCTAAAGGGGTGTCTATATTCGGATCAAAGAGCATCCATTAAATTTCCAGTTTAAGTATACGCAGTGAAAGGTTTATATATTCATATATTTTATTTGTATGTTGATATTTACCAATACACAACGCTGTTGTTCATTCAGATGTCTATCAAAACTGTTGAGCTTCCGGATATTTTATGAATGCATATAAATAGGGGCACCTATTGATTCAAAAGGGTTGATTTCCAAGGACGCATTTCCCATATTTAGGGCAATGTAATGTAAATCCCTTCAAATGTTAACATTGCTGACTACCATAAAATTTGGCATGTAAAAGGAGACCACACAATGAGTGGCCTTAAGGGATCTTTAGACATTTCAAAACAAAAACACGATATAGCTGTTCGTTTGCAAATTTCATTAAAATTAGCCCAATAGCACCAGTAGACAAAGCGTTGGGAGAAATTCTGATGGTCCCTAACTAGCATAAGGTCATATGTGGCAATGGTGAATATCTATGTAGTACAAAGTGGCACGGCAGGTGTCACTCTAACTTTCATTTCCTGATACTGCATTGTCTATGTCCACCTCGTCTTCTAAAGCCGGGTGAATCATTCTCTCAAGTTCATTTCCTTCCATGTGAATTGCAGTCAATCGGACCGAGAGTCCATTATGGACAATGCCTCCTGGACCATAATATAGTGGGACATACATGAGAGTTCCAGGGTTTACATAAAACACTCACAGAGATTTTTTTTAAACAAGGAATTAGTATTCAACTCATGGTCTCTCCCCTTGTGTCCCTCTGGATCCATTTCCATCCAATGCAATGACTTAAAAAAAAAGAACCCAAAAGTGATTCTAGGACGAGGAAGTAAAGAAATAGCAGAGACGGGGACAATTGAGAAGAGATAGAAAAAGATCCATAGGATCAAAGATCAAATCAAACTCCAGTTTTCAGTTCCAGGAACTCTATATATTTTGATGGAGAAAATGGGAATCGAATGACATCCTTCCAAATAGATAACCAGTAAGCTTTTGGGTTTGGATCCTTGGAATTGGCCTTGACAGTCTCACCCTCTTCCCCGCCTCCTCCTGGATAATCGAAATGGAACAGGTTGGTTGAATTTTTATCTATTCTGAAAGGTTTTCAGAGGAAGTTCAACTGGAGAAAATTTTACTTGTCCACTGTCGTCTTGTGTTCAAGACGAGTATTCGCAACTTGCAAGTTGGATAAGGGTCAAATTGTTAAAATGGACGACAGAAATGTAAGGGCGTCTCAATCCCTTGACCTTTTTGATGCTCCGTTTTGCAAGCAATGTCGCAACTCGCAACCGATGTTTCATAGAGTTACCTGCGGATTTCCATATGTAGTAAGGCTTAACGCTGGAACAAAAATTTGTAAACTAATCTTCGGTAATGGAATGGTCATGTTTACAGGAACTGATTGCTATATCCTAAACATTATTAAAAGAAAAAAGCCTTAAATGAGTTTATAGGAGCCCATGATCAAATCAAAGCCCAAATACTTTATTTGTACATCAACAGAGGGTTCTTTCATTTTCATTCATTCCAGGTCACAACGACAAAAGACAAAGATTGGTTATTTTTGTTAATGCTTAATAGTAGAGGATCCTTTTGGAATTCAAGAACATATTGTTCTTCAGCCCCTTAAAGTCCTTTAAAGTGATATTTAGAAACCGGAATAAAAATAAAATGAAAATGAGTACTAGATTGGAAATGCTTATCGGATAAAGGAAAGGGGTAAAAATCTACAGGAACAATGGGTTTCTCCCCTCTCTCTCTCCTCCAAAGAACATATAATGAAAAGAGGCGGACAGAATACTCAAGGGTCGATTAGAATCATTCCAAGACATTTAAGATTTAAAAAATTGGAAGATTCAAGACAAGACGGAAGATGTTCCCCAACAACAACCAACGGAGATATAAAACTTAACTGAATCTTGTATTTGGATGGGATCGAATAAAATAAAATAAAAAGTCTGGCAGCCAGGGGTGAATCTGGGACTCACTCCTTTTGCCTGAAAGAGCTAATGGTTGTTCCTTAATTTACTTTTGTTTTGGGAAGAATCGAAATCCCAAGACATTTGAAATAATCGTTTCTACTTTGTGCTACAAAGGAATAACGTTTTTTTTGTAGTCGTTATGATTCTACCACTTATGAATTCTTCAAGGTTTGAGAACCTATTTTTTGTGAATTTTAGGTGACAACAAAAGGGCTAACTTGAAAGAAATGAAAACTTGTGGAAGATCTGATCAGATTTGCCAATTTTGGTTAAAATAATACTCCAATTTTAGTACCTTCAAGATGAAAGAGTTTTTAGTTTCATTTGCTTTACAAAAAGTTCAGATATGGGAGATATCTCGCATAACGCATGGATTTCAAGATTTGATACCCGAGGCAACATGGATAAAACACAGGTCAAAATTTTCTGAAATTTTGGAATTGATTAGATCATAATATGGCTCTAAACATTTATGCAATCGGCTATAGTATTATCATGTAATGGCACGCCACTTGAGCGATCACTAGTTTTCCTGCGGACCCTTATTTAAAATACTAAAAACTGTTTGTGTACACCCGTCAACTGCGAAATGGCACAGTCTTGCTGAAAAAGTAAGTGCAGTGCGATAAGTGTGGAATGGTTTTGGATAATTCACCTTCAGAGCCCATTTCCTGCCTTAATATGACCTGATACAGTTATGTACAAAACAAATAATGCATCAAAAACAGTTTCACGAACGTAAATCTCAACCCTTATAATTACAGGAATTAATTAGGAACAACCACTATTTCCACATGCTTTTATACAGGTAGTGTGAAAAATCCATTTACCGATAAGTATTTTTGGATACCCTGTTATTATTGTTAATAGAAAAGGTTCCACCCTTTTAAACAATTTTTGAAGGAATGTTCCTTAACTCTGACAACATTACTATCCCTAAGGACCCCAACCCCAACAATAGAAACAATAGATTTTGATCATTCAGAAGTGATAGGGATGAGGGATCCTTAATGAGTCAGCGGAATTTGTATCTCTGTAGCCCCATTGGACAGGAATGTCCCCCCATCATCATCTAGATGAATTTACATATATTAATAACACACTTTACATATATTACATACCAACAGATGAAATAATGACATTTAAAAAAATACTTATTTATAAGATTACATAGTTGAAAGATTAATAATAAAAGAACAAAAGAAATAGTTAGGGATGAATAGAACCCAAGTCCCTTTCGGTGTTCCGACGAATCCTTAAAATATCAGTAATAGCAATATGATGAAATAAGATGCATGAGAGATCAAATAATGAGACATCAAGTTAATGTAAGTTGGAATAGCTTAAGTTATAGTAAAACTCTCCAAATGACTCTTTTTGAAATTTCATATTTGCTTTCTGGCAGGGAATATATTATTCCCTGGAACGATATGTAGTTTATTACAGTGGGAAGCACTGAATCAGCCTCCTGAGGAAATTCCCAATTTATCATCATGATCAGTCAGCAATATTTAGTTCCAAACTAATAAATAAATTACTTTCCCTTCCAGAAAACTCAACTTTTATCCCTCTTTCCCCCTGCTAATCACAATGTACTGATGCAAGGGGAAAATGAACCCATATGATCGTGATAACTTTTCATTGGGATTGTGATTCTCCAGTAAATGCTCAAGAAAGCAAACCTTTTGGACTTATTACCCAAAAAGAAAGGTTTTTGTTGGGAATGGAACAAAGTGTAGAACAAGTTGAAAAAATTCGGTTGACTTGACACAACAAAAATTAATTTACTCGCTTTCTCCATCTCTTCTCCCTTGTTAAACTTGTTCTTTCCTGAAGGGCTGGTCAGGATTGAGCTCCAGGATGATGATGTCCCGTTTTCTTATATCAAGTACTATATTTTTGGTAGTAGCCAAAGTCCTCCATCTCCTCACTTTTTGTGCAGACTAAGGAACTTTCAGTAGAATGGAAGAGAGAAACAATTGAGTGAATTAAGAAAGTCTCTACAAAAAGTTCCAGTTACAAAATTACTTGAGGGCTTAAGTTAAGTTAGTCCTTACAATACAAATGAAATGGGTTGGTTCAGGGGCTCAGGGAAAGGCTGGTAGTTTAGATCCACATTGCATTGCCCAAGTTAGTATAGTAGGGTATGATGACTTGTCTGGTCTCAATTAGTTTTGATATTTTGGACAAAGGGATCCAGTGGTGAAAGTTATTCCGTAAAATGCCTAGGAGGGACTGTTCTGACAATTTGTTCTAATTGAATTGCTAGGTCTAAAATTTTATGGGATTTTGAATAAGGTTTAGTTTAGGAGATTTAGTGGAAGGAATGGATTGTCGACAGAACTTTGGAGCATATTGTTCTGGTCCAAGCTACGGAGGCATTTTTGTACCTAAGTTATACTATGACTGACCTTAGTTCCATTGTCATTTTTATTACAATGAGTTGAGAATGAAAGGAATCCTACACAAATACTGATAGATTTATACTGGATTGTATACGCAAAAGTAAAGGGATGTTTCCTATAAGGAACTAATTATCTTTTAAATTTTAACAATGTTCCCTAATTCAAAGTCTAACCATGGTTGAAGTCGTAGATTTTAGCCCCTGCTACATATGTTCCAGGAACAATCGCCCAGTTTTAGATTGGGTCATCCTAAACAATGGCTAATTTAATACATGAAACTTGTGGCAGTTAAAGTTCTTTCTAAATTGAATTAGATGAACGAGAATGGCCGTCCATACTAAACTTGAGATTAAGGGATTGTCCTCCAGTTCAGTATCTGTTACCATCAAAGATTAAAGGTTTTCTTCTTCTCGTCCAAAATCCAACTCAGAAATCTGGTACTTTCATGAACCTTTTACCTCTAATTTAATGCCTTAAATGTCTTAGATTATGTATCCCATTTCTGTTCATGTTCAAAGTTGAATATATACTGCAATTGCAGTATGCTCATAAGATGGCTGAATCACCCTATAGCCAGGATTTTAAAGCGATTTCTATCATTATCTAAGTTTTCTTAAATACACGCTCATTATGTGTATTTGCGTTAATGTAGAATATATGTTATCAGGGCAAGTAAACTAGACCTGTTCGAGTGGAAAAGACCATTTTTGCAAAACTGGCAGGATTATTGAACTCTCCCCCACTAGCACAAATCGACACGAAAATAAACTTAATTGGGTCATATGTAAAAAATCCTTTCTTTAGCACCCTTTCAAGGCCCATCAATTTTGAACCAAAATTATTGAGTCTACTAGTGCTAATAAAATAAAAATTGGCTAAGCCAGTGGACAACTGGAAAAGCCTTTCCCA
>JAQIYE010000274.1:0-14308 GCA_034699765.1 Xenyllodes armatus
ACCAAGTCAAGTTTTATGACAGTTACATAACCTACCGCTTCACAACCAGACTGCCAAATATTGGGACTTCAAAAAAACCATCCACATGCTTCACAACTAGAATGTGAAATCACGAGGTCTTCCCAAAAACCATCCACCTGCTTCACAACTAGAATGTGAAATCATGAGGTCGTCCCAAAAACCATCCACCTGCTTCACAACTAGAATGACAAATAGTAACATGTCACCAAAAACCATCAATCAGTTTCACAAATGAAAATCGGTATTTACCACGGAAGCAAAAATGAATGGAAAATGATAGCTTCCGTGATACGGACACACAGACGGACACACAGACACACAGACAGCGTGATCACATAAGACGATCGGGTGATCGGTCTAAAACGTTTCGGAAAGGACCATAATATTCATTTGAGCTCATCTTCAATCTTTAGATTGCTATTTTGAACCGATTTGAGCCGAAAAAATGAACCCTGAACGAAACGACTCTATATAACACCCTTGAACTTGTTCTACATTACGGTACATTTTAAAACCCAAAGTCCATTGACCACAATCACCCTTTTTCCCTGATGAAGGAACAATCCTTTGGTTCCCTCACCTTTAGACACCTCAAGGTCATTCCAAGTTGTCCTCTGTATCCTTTCCCTCGTAATGCTATGCTGATGAGTTTGACATTGTTCAAAGGGATCATTGGCTAAAAACAGTTCATTTACTTTCTTAAAAGTGGAATAAAATGGGACCTAAAGCCTCCTTCGGAATTGGTTTTTATTTATTTTAGCACCGGATGTTTATGAAGCATAAAGGGTGTACATAGTTGAAATATAAATTTCTAAATTAAAATTTCTGCCGGTGGTCTTTTTTCAAAATCAGTTAATGAATTAGTTTGATCAAACGTTTACCCTTAGATGCATGTTTAGTTATTTTAGTGGAGAAATGTTTAAATCGCCCTTTATTTTTGATTTTATAGATTTTTTTTAATAGGTTGTGGCTAATAGGCTAATGTTAAGAAATATGATCCAATGATTTAGAGAATCATCTAGTTAGGTAATTTCTCTGATTCCAATCAAATATATATGTCAAACTTTCCTTGAGTAAATGAATCACATGCATCCCTTAACCCTCAAAATGAGATCTGTGTTCTGTAAAACATGTCAAAATTATTTACAATTTTAAGAAGTGCTCAATAAAGCTCAATGAACCATACTTTTCAACAGTCCTTAGATATAGATATGCCATCTGCTGGACAATTAATATTCGCATGAAATCGACCAAAAGATTCTAAGATGGGAGATGCTCTCAATAATATATCCTCTGACATTGATATCTGAATCAAACCTCAGCTCTTCGGCTCTTTGGTTTTACAAATGTCATGCCATGCTTTTTCTCAGAGCCCATTGTTCTTGAAGGATGAGGGTCAAGGTCGTTAAATTTAGGTCAAGTTACCATAGACAAAATTTTGACAGGTTGAAATAAGACATGGCAGAAATTATACTTGTACCCAGGGTTTATTCTATCTAGTAGCCCTGACCTCTGGCTTGTAGCCCAATTTTCGATTTACTGTATGAATACCTGATTCATTATGGTCAAGTGCTTCACTTTTGACCGTTCTTATCTCAAATTAACTACATCTTAAACGGAAATCAAGTCAAAGTTTTGAAAAAAAAGATCATGGAGACTCTTCTGATAACCTAAATATTGTAAAGCCGGTTAGATATATACAACGATGAAATTTTTACATTAAACTTGGGCAAAGACTATTCTTTGAATTTTGAAACTTGGGCTGAGGAACCTATCAAAATTGTAACCAGCAGGATAATTTAGAGCTTGGATCTGTCATGTCTTCCTCCTCTTTTAATAGATTCTTCAAAAAAGTGACGTTTTAACCATTATTTGATCATTTTGTTTAAAGTAAATCTACTTATAGACCATCGAACCCCATTCTATTGGTAAGGTGGTGAGTAACAACATAACGGAGAAGGATCAAAAGTTTTGAAAAACAGGAATCAAGGTCAAACAAATTTGTTTTTGACCGTCTAGTAAGGTGTACTCAATCAAGGGATCCTCCATGAGCCCAGAAGCAGCAGGTAGTTTCTCAATCTCAACCCATTTTAAATCAGAGTTAACTTGCCTCAAAGCACTATGTACTTTAAGAAGGGTTATTATACATGTTACACTAACTAGCGATAAGTTAGACTCGAGTTGTATATAACTACACTTCATTGCATTGTGGAGGTGGTGATGAACAATGAACTGAATCTTGGCATTGTTAAAGAATCTGAATTATTAAAGAGTGAAATCCCTTTATACGGTGGTGTTGTCCGTCCGTATATGTCAGCACGATAACTCAAAAAAGGTTTTAGCTAGCAACTTGAGATTTTCAATATAGTCCTTTTCCCAGTACTCCACCCCCTATTTGTTCTCCCAGTGGTAATCGTAGTTTACTAGTTCGTTTCAGCCCTTTGTTACACCTATCTGTGGTTAACAGTTTATTATGAAAAGGAAAAGGGTCAAAAAAATATTTTTGTAAAGAAATATCATCTTTTTACGTTTTTACCCTTCTTTCTCTACCTCGACCAACCCCTTTTATGACATGTCTCAAGTTCAAGATCATTCCCAAATAATCATCTCCGGAGGCTAACCTTCAGCAGACAGAAATCTTCAAAAAAAGAATCCAACCCAAAACTAAAATGAAATTCCTTTGAAAAATAGAATTTCATCTTTTAATATTTTTTTTTGTTTGACCCTCAGAGATCACCGACCCCACAAAAATCCTATTTTTAACCCTCATATACTAGATATAAGTCCGTATTGGAATTTCCTAGTCAAACTTTGAAATGAATCGTTTCTGCTTTCCATTGACTAAAAATGTTGATTTGTTGTATTTTTGTAAGGAATGATAATTCAATACATAGTTAAACATGGAATAAGAATTTCGTAAAATGCAAAGGTTCAATTACATAAAGCATGTATCAAATTAATTAAAAAATGACTAAATAATTTGGCAAGATTGGTAGTAGCACCCTAAAATCCAGGGTCATTTCCTAATGAATCAAACTCATGAACGATTCCACTCATCTGCCCCTAGAAGCCATCCATTCCATAAACGAAGGTCTAGTACATCATTTGAGGTCCTCTGCCAGATTTTTGGTTCCAACAACCAACATAACAGAAGAAAAGAACAAAAGTGCCCTTGACCCTGAATGAATTTAGGATTATTTAATGAAATATTTTAGTAGTGTAAATACAGCATTTCTTTTACCTCAAATGAACAGGTTTACAATTTAGAAGACTATTGAGCCAAAAGGTAAAAATGAACAACAAAAACAAGAGAATTGGAAATTGGACATCTTCAAAGATGATATCGAAAGAAAGGGCTGGATCCTGGACCAGAGCAGATTGAATTCCCGTAAGGGGTAAGTTATTACATTGTTGGTAGGATATAACAATGGGTTCATTTCATCTTCAGGAAGAACAACAATGAACCTAATTTCTTTTTGTTCAAAGAAAATGGAAGGGTTCTTTTACTGATAATAATTCTACACAAATAAATGATAGTTATTTTCAGCGACCTACCTCAAACTTACCTTTTCTGTTATATGTTGTATCATATCATGGCTAAAAATCAATAAAAATGAATCTTCGGACAGGTTGTTCTTATTCTTACACCTTTTTCAATTCTTTCAAAAATGTGAGTCTATTGTGGCCACATCCTTTTTTCTTTTGGCGTATTTTTCCAGCTGAATACGTTTTAAGATTTCTAAAATGCTTATTGCTTACACAATTGTATGATGCAAATTTTATTTAAGAAAAAAACAACCATTTGTAATTTAAAGAGCTTTAGTAAGTAAATGATACAGACTCAATCAGATTTACCACAAAAGATTTGTTCCAATTTTTCCATCTGCCAATTTTATGTTTGTTTAAGCTTGCAAAACTTTTGTAAATTAATTTTTGAGAACTGAAATTTCGTTTTTCTTTTTTTTTTTAAAAAAAGACGTCGCCATTTTTCAAATAAAAGGTGGTCAACCGTTTCAAAAAAGATTCATGTAATAAAATTGTGAGTTTTGACTTTTCGAAATATTTTTTAGTTGGGATGTTTCCAAAATGGGCGTTCCGGGAAGTATATCCATATCCGTATCATAAAATCAGATTCTGACAAACGATCAAAACTTGATAGTCCTGCAAAAATATCACAATGACAATGATCAGTTTGTTCAAGAAGATTGTACATATTGATGTTCCTTTTGGTTCAGGGTAAATGTTTCTGTACAGCCCTATAAGTTCCAGGAAAAAACCAAATCTTCTTAAAGAAAAGCCATATTTTTCTTCTTGTGTTCTTATTTTATGGGATCCAACTATTAATCTATTTTGAGAGTGAGTTAAAGGGTTGAACAAACAGGTAATTACAGGACAAACAAAAGACAATGGAACAGGAAGAGGAGGAAATCATGTGGAGGGTAAACGCATTAAACTCAACTAAATAGACATTCCAACAAAACAACAACAAAAAAGTTTATTAGTCCCTGCTCCGTCCAAAATCCAAAATTTCTTAACTCTGTCTGAATGATTTTTTGAGATGAAAGGGGATGGACTATATTATATTATTATGAGGTTCAGGGCCGGAACCATATATTTCCATGTCATGCCACTTGAAATTTGCATTTTTAAAGTTGTAATTCGTAATTCTATGGACCTGCCCCAAAATTTGTGAGATCTCCTTATTATACCAACTCAATACGTTGAAGTCGTTGAAGACCTTATATACGAACTCTTTCGTCTCCTTGATTTTTGGGTTAGTTTGTTTGACCCCTATTGATCACCCCGGCCTTTTAGCACACAAGTACTCATCAAATTATCTCTTGACAAGACCTTAGGATTTTTTTTTGCCAATAGTAAAACTCACCTACCTCCCATAACCATAACCATACTCAATGCGTAGCATTATTTCAGCCTTTACGTTAATCCTACAGCTAATTTATTGTAGTTTCGTAGTATTCCTGCATAACAATCATAATATAAACGGTTCCGGCTCCAGTTAGGAAATATTAGTGCGTTTTATGCCTGATCTCCGTTTGATGTTGATGGTTCTGATGCGCATCTTTCCCTGACCCTCAAAAAAAATCTCATCTTTTCATTGTATAAACTTAAAGAATAGAAACCCTTTTCTTTTTGGCCAGGGGTTCTTCAAGAGAGAGGATAAAAGTACCCGGTGGACCGTTCTTACAAATTAGTCCTTCCTCTACGTCCAAGATCTCAAACAAGAAGCTTGTGAGGTTCTGAGTGCTCAAGGGGTCAATATTGGTGGGAAAGGTCTATTTGGCTCCGTAGTCTCATTCAGAGGTCAAGGTTGAGCGTGGAACTTAATTCTTCATTAATTATCTGTTCATTAGATCCATATAAAAGTGTTCAAAACTGTTTATCGTGTCTTGTCTTATGTAAGGACTCACTTCTATCAATTATATCTGGAACGATTTTACAAAAACAAATTGGTAAGGTGTTTTATGTAGAAATTATTCATGAGTTTTGTAGTAGTAGTACAATCATGTCTGTTCAATTAGAGCAAATGTGCATGTCTGGATGGCTATGGAAACCTCCCAGTAACGATATTAGAAATCTTAAAATATAATTATATAGAAAAGCTAAATCGTGTACGTGTGCCTGATCGGAATCGGGTTTGGGTCTCTTGCGATTTGGAAAACCAAAGCACGTAGGTTCATGCTCCTCTTATATTTATGAGTTCGATTTGGCATTAATATCTTGTTTTCAGGTAGGTTGTATTAAGAAATTTTTACTGGAACAATGAAATTCAATTCGAAAGATAAATATTTTGGAATTACCAGATTTAACTTGAATTTTTCTTACATTTTGTCCTCTTTCTCACTTAAATATTTTGAAGTTTGAATTAAGTTTCCATTCAATCCTTAAATCAAAGTGTTTTCAAACCCCTGATGGTTGGATAGCTAGTGGAAATGGTCTTCCGCTGGGCTTACAAGTTGGAAAATAGACTAAAAGTTGTACAGATTTATAAGTAGATTTCCAAACTCTCTTTCAGTGTCATCAAGGTCATGAATTTTTAACTTCTTCTGAATTTCCTTGATTTTTTAAAAATACTAAATTTTCTGGATTTTTAAATGCCAGGGTACTGTTGTAAACTTGAAAACGGTTCTACCAAAATGAGGGTCTACTTGGGACTTTGTTTGATTCTATCCATTTCCTCAACAACCCTTGGCTCACCAGCAATTAGTAGTAGTAGTCCTCAGGGTCATGAAGGGAGTGGGAAAGGAATGAAAAGATTTCTGGAAATGTTTGGATGGGCATCAAAAGAAGGTCATGAAGAAGGGCCACCCGTCCCTCTTACGGACTACAAGGGTGGTATTCCTCCATGTTATATTCCTACAACAACAACCACCACGACCCAAGCCCCTCCAGCCCTCCTTTGTCCCCTAGCTCAGATTGGACCACCACCTAATCCTCCAGGTCCTGGTCCAAACCCTTCATTTGCCCCTGTGGCTGTCCCAGGATTTTTCCCTGGTGGTCCACAAGTAGCAAATCTTCCAGAGGTGGCAGCTCTTGGACAATCAGGGATCCAATTCCCTGGTCAGGTAGAGCGACCCTTCTCAGGTCAACCACCATATCAATTTCCTGGTCAACCAGGAGGTCCATACCTTGGGCCAGTTCCAGGACAAGGCTTAATAATACCAGCGCAGTATCCTGGTCAATTTCAAGGACCACAGGGTCAGTTTCCAGGACAATTTCCTGGTCAACAAGGGCAGTTACAAGGACAATTTCCAGGACCGGTTCCTGAACAAGGTACAAATTTTATTCGAGGACAACCTAATGGTCAATTTCCAGTACAACAAGGTCAGGTCCCTGAAGGTGGTCCAGGATTTGGGGGTCAAGATCAAATTGGTAGTTCAGGAAGTGCCCCTAGTGCTTCAATAGAATTACCAACCCAGACTGGGACACCAGAGAATCCTTCATCGCCTCAAGGAAGCCCAGGTGGAAATGGAGTTCCGGAACAACTTGACCAAAGTATTCCTCGTCCAGTGCCTGTTCAACCAGGTCAAGACGGATACGCACCAGGGCAATTTAGTTCATTTCCGCTATCATTTCCTGGACAATTGGTCCCATATCCTGGTCCCATCCCAGGACAAGGTGGTCCATTTCCACCACAGTTTCCTCCAGGACAAACTAGTCCAGTCCCTGGAAATGGCTCTCCTGCTGATCTTGATGGAACACAAGGTCCACAAGAGGTACTTGGTGGCGTAAAAAGTCCTGAACCTGGAGTTGTCTCCAATCAGGTACAGTCTGGTCCTGGAAATAGCCCTGATGGAGGAGGACCTGGAGTTGATCTGTCATCACCGGAGTCAGTGCCAAGTGATCTGTCTCAATCCAGTCCTACTCAAATTCCAGGAGTCCCAGATGGCTCTGATCAACTCCCGGAAGGTATAGCACATGATGATGGTGATGGATCTACTGGATCGCTTCCATTTCTTCAAGGTGAACCAGGACTTGAGACTGGAAGACCCCAAGGTGATAGTCCAAATGAAGTTGGAGGATTTAATGTTGGTCCTTCATTCCCACCCCAAGGTTCACTTCCTCAATTTCCACCTGTAAATCCATTAGGAGGACATGTCTACCCTGTCCCACCTGAAGGGCTATTCCCTCTATCAGCAGGTCTTTTACCAAATCAAGTTGGAGGTCAAGGTGGATTTGTACCTCCAGGTCCAGGGGGAATACCAAATCCTAACCAAGTTCCCACAGGATTTTATCCACCAAATGGGTTTCCTCCAGGACCTCCACTTGGACCTGGTTATCCAATTAATCCAAATAATGTCCCATTTGTTCCAGAAGGTCAAGAACCTGAGGCTCCTTTCCAAAATTCCTGTTCAGGTCTCCCACTTGGACCATTTATTCCACCTGGATATTATCCAGTGGATAGTGAAATCCAACAAAAACAACTTCAAAACTTGGTTGGGGTCACTCCCGTAAACCCAGTATCATGTTCAACATTGGAGATCCTTCAACAACTTCGTCTTAGGAAAATTTATGGACTCATCTATGAAGCAGGGCTGGAGGAACTGTTCCTCAATACAAGTAAGCAAGTTATGTGTAATCTGAAAACTCCGCTAAAAGCATTTAACAAAATGAAAAGTAAACAGTAAATTCATTTGTATTTTTTTTAATAATTACAGCAAGTTATACATTCTTTGCCCCTGTGGACTCAGCTTTTGAGAAACTTCCAGGATGGCTTGTTCAAAGTTTACAAGAAAATAAAAAACTCCTTCGTTCCTTCATTCGGAATCACTTTATTCGACTTCCTGTTCAATTAGATAATTTAGGAAATGAGTTCCTAATTAAAAATGATCGACCAGGGAGAAATTACCTCCGTGTTAATGTGTACCAAGAGGACACAGATTATGTAAGGTTATCCTGGTCTAATTATGTAATGGGGCAGAGTGAGATTAACATAGTTATGACTCATCAAATCGACCTTTGTTTGATTTTCTTTTATTAGAGAATAGTTACAGTTGATGGAGCAAGAGTACTCCGTGGAGACATTGAGACCACCACAGGGCTTCTGAACATTGTTGACAAGGTCATTCTTCCCCAACCAATTCGAAATCATGCTGAATATCTTGTTGAAGTACCAGAGTTCCAAGGTAAGCAGTTTCTTATTTTTGGTGATCACTACATTTGTCAAATGTCTTTCTTTCCAAGTTGTTTAAGCCAAAATCATGTATTTGAAATATCATTTCTTTCAGAATTCCTAAGTGCTGTCAATCAGGCTGGATTGATTCAAATGTTCCAAGACCCAAACCCAATCACAGTTTTTATTCCACAGTCCTGTGGAAGCATGAATTTTACAGCCTTAGCTGGAAACGTTACTGCACTCCAGAGTATTAAAAGACGATTAAATTATCATACATAAACTAACTGATCCGTCCATTCTTACATTTCAATATAACTTTATTTCTAGACTTTGTCAAGTACCATGTAGTAAATGGAACTTACTTCAGCCCAGGTTTATCCAATGGGCAGTATCTTCTAACCAATTTTAACAAGGAGATTAAAATTGGGGTGACCTCGGATGGATTTACAAGTAAGATAAATAAGTCAAGCCATTGACCTAAGTTTAGACAAATTGTTTATGAATTCTCCTAAATGACTTTATAACCCAAGAAATCTTTCTCTCTTTTTTTTGGTTAAAAACAGAACATGCCGAGTCGGTGAATGGTCATATTCAAATCCTCAAGTCGGACATTGTCCTTAAAAATGGCGTTGCTCATGTGATTGAAAACTGTATAATATTTGACACCAACTTTTACGTATTTGATGAGTTTACGGAATTTGGGATGGATTATGGCTCATTTAGAAGGAATATGATTTTGAACAAGAAGGAATTAGAACAAGAGGTGACTGGAGACATCCCAATCCTGGAGACAGAAAATCCTCCTCAGTGATTGGTCCAATAATAGTAGGAGTGAGTGGACCATGTTGACCTCACCATCAACGAGAATGTTAATGATTAGTATTGGTTTAAAAAAAGGAGAGGAGTGAGGTCATTGACTGAAGATATTAAAGTTCCTATAGACGTACAAAATATTTTTTATACAACTAGTCTTAAGGTGTAAATTTTATCTATTTTAAGGTTCCTTTTACAGCATGCTGTAAAATGCATGAAAATTTTTTCAACATGTGGCGAACGAATTTCGTATGTTTTTTTTACTTTTACTATAGGATATTAACATTAAACAATTTGGATTTTGTTATAGAATTCAATAACTTTCAGGCTGGAGACAATCAGCTCGAATGGACAGAACAGAACCCCGGTGACCCTTATACAAAGTACTAATAAAAAACAAATCCGGGTTACAAATGTTCAAAATCGTCCAAAATGCCCTTCAAGAAAATACTAAATATTCTATGTTCAACATATTTTGTGTAAACAGGATACTGGTACATGTGCATATAATATGTAGTTACTTTTAATTAAATCATTAAAATTGGATTATAGTGCCTGGGGTAAAATAATCATATAGGTGGGCTTGATCAACAACCTCTATTGAGGTCAATGTCATTAAGGACGACTACCATTTTAAGGTGTCAGTCCTTTATGGATCTCTACCACGAAGTCTTTGTATAGTTTGGATTGGAAATGTTCATTGATCATTTTCCAGTTCTATTCTACTGTAAATAGTATGAAATAGGTTAACTTAATTAATAATAATAGATTGCGATTGTAGTTATATAAGTCTAACCAAAATGTTACTGATATTTTAAGGATTTCTGCAGTTGGCCTTAATGTCATAATTTATACTTGCATATGATAAATTTTTAGAGGGCTTCATTTTTGTTTCATTATTAGAAGAGCACTGAAATGTACAACTAAAATTGTAAATACAGGCTTGTAAAACACGGTAAATATTTAGACTAGCTGATCCAGTAAATAAAATTTTAAAATTCCTATAAGAATATGATCAACTTTATTGAAAAAACTCAGTTTCACTTAAAGGAACAATG
Organism: Xenyllodes armatus; assembly: GCA_034699765.1. NCBI lineage: Eukaryota > Metazoa > Arthropoda > Collembola > Poduromorpha > Odontellidae > Xenyllodes > Xenyllodes armatus. Next base: position 10,528 of record JAQIYE010000274.1, read on the forward strand.
CAATTTGCCTTTCCATTCATGGATTTGGAATTCATGAAATCGACTTATTATTATAGTATTGCCAGCAAATTTTGGTCAAAGTCTTAAAGAGACCCATCATCGTTAAAAACTCCAAATGTTCACGGGTCTTCTTCATTTCATCATCAAGTGTTTTTGAACATTTAAAAAAATCTAGTCAAATAATACGTATCAATTTGTAAACATCAAATGAGTCAGCTGAATGAACAAGTTATGAGGATAATAAAAGTTTCAAAAATGAAAGATTGCATTTTGGAAACATTATGCTTGCAAATACATAAACATCTTTTCAGATGAATAATTATCATTTATTGATAATAATTCTAATTTTAAATTCGTAAAATATCATTTTAGGTTTGTATGAGTCATTGGTATGAGTTTTTAAGACATTTGAAGTTAACTTTAAACATTTAAGTATACAATTTGTATATGAAATTCTCATTCTCTGCTTTTTTTCGTCTTCTCCATCGTCTCATAATATAGTCATCTCAATCTCACATTCATTTACAATACGTTGGGGTCCACTCCACAAAGACAAAAAGAATCGTGTTTTTAAAAAAACGTTTTTCCACGATTCCATGAAACTTTGTATCATTATTTATGTATGTATAAATGTACGGGCAGAGGAAGGAGATCGCGTCAGTGTGACTCCAGACTTTAGCTTGGTTTGACGAAAAAGAAGCTCTCCTTCTCTCCGGTCGTCTCTATTTTTACTTGCTAAGAAGTGCAAACTCTTCAGCAGCAGCTGCCTGTCAGGTCAAGTCAAGAAGACTCTAGGCATACATCATCTGAGGTCAAGGTTCCATCCGCAACTTATTTGTCCAAAAAAAAGGAAGGTAAACTGAAAATAGTTGTATTGTTTTTGAAATGTTTAAGAGTCGCATTTTAGAAATTGGGCTTGGGTTGGGCGTCCTCCTATGGCTTCTGGATCTACTTATTCTCACCTTGCCCTGGTTATTTACAAACAGAGTTCATTTATTCATTGTTGGGCACTGGGCTTTGTTAATTTTCGTTTTTTTTTTGTTTTTTAATTGAAACTCATGTCAGGTCAGTAATCAAGATGAATCAAAACAACAGTGGCAATAATAGCCGTGGTGGTGGTGGTGGTGGTGGAGGCAATCGTGGATATGACTACAAAGGGTCAGGGACCAACTCTCAAGGGAACCACTACTGTGCTCGGAACTATGGATCTGATGCTCCAAATCCAAACTCCTACCATTACTCCAACCGTGATGGGAGTTACTTCTACAACAATCCAGATGGAAGTAATTATTACAATCGTGATGGTCAAGGATCCTACAATCCTCCACCCAACAAACGTTGAGGGGCTGGGTCATCATCATCAGGTCCTTGATGAGGTCAATTGATGTGTGAGTAACATATAATACATATTCATAATGAGCATCAAATTATAAGAACATGAACTGGTTTTAGTTTTAAGTGAACGTTATCTTGTATCTCGGCGTTTATTTTAATATGATGAGTCATATGTTAATTTCAATTTATCTTCTTTTTTTGACTATTTCGTAGGGGCCAGCAAAGGCAAGGAAGGAGCAGATAATACTTATAATTAACATTCAACAACTGGTCAATTTCATCAGGTCACATAATAAGTTCAAAAATCAAGCCACATGGAAATTCAATGTCAAACATCTTTGAAGCAACAATGTAATCATTTATTTTCTTTGTTAGTAGATGAGAGAATTAATGATAAATTAATTAGTATACTGTCTTTGTATTTGAATTCGTGTGGCTCTTAATTTGGTTTTAAAACATTAAAATTTAATCCTTGCCCTTGTCGTAACAATATACAGCTTCGGATGAGTGGTTTTTCAATTCAACCGTTATAATTTATTGATATTGAATAGTTAGTATAATTTGACCTCACTCTGATAGTTTAATGGTTCTAAAGTTTTTTCATATCAATAGTTTTTCTGAAACTGCATCAATAATTATAATTTGTTTTCATGCTTTCAAATGTAAAGTGATAATATCGAGAAGAGAGGAAATGGAAATACAAGCCGAGGTCATGTCATGATGCAGACGGCTAGTTCATACTCATGTATCGTTATAGTTGACCAGCTTTGAATATTATGTTTGAATTTAATTTTGATTCAAATGCAAGCACTTAATATCCTTAAAATTAGATGAGTTATGTCACGTCATGCGTTGTTTTGGTAAGAAGAGTGCATAAAAACTAAAAAGTTCAGAGGGAGAGCGAGCGTTTTACATTTAGAGGCAATATGATACATTTTTTCCTGGAAGAAGAAGGATGAGTTGTGGAAATCCAAAAACGCTGAACCTCAACCCACAGATCATTTTTATGAAACGCTACCAAATGTTCATCTTCTACAAATTAAATGTTACCAATCCTACTTTTAAATGCTCACTTGTTCAAAATTTCACAAAAAAAAAAATTAAATCAAAAATTACCAGTGTACTTGAAGAGATCTTCTTGAAGTACCCTGAAAAAAATTACTACAAATTTCAAGAACCACCCTTCAAAATACATTTTTAGGCTTATAGACCTAAATAAGAACACCAAATCACAAAATATTTTTAAGAATTATAAAATAGGCAAAAAAAAAAATAAATGTTCGATTAAACGATAAATTATTGATAGATAGATCGGATATAATATCTCGAAAAAACATTAAAAAACCCATCCCATAAAGAGCGTATGTCCTGAGCCTCCTTCCTCCCTCCTCAATTGAGACTCTATATAGATTTCTTGGCTCTAAAAACAAAAGGCCCATGCACAGATGTAGAAAATCCCCACGAGTTTGGTCATTTAAAGAGGAGTAAAAAATGCTCAAAGGACATTAATTGAACCCAATTAATTAATTTTGAGGTCATCAATTAAACCTTGAGAGGAATCATTTACAGGGGTTGACCTCGGAATTATCTGATACTACTCTGGTTCCTGGTTCTGGTCTGCTGACAGCAGCTGAGGGGTCGTCCTGGGATGGTTTGCTGAATCTTACAGCAACTACTACAAATCCAAAAAAACACACACAATTAAGGTTCGTTGCTGACATTTGACCTTTGACCTAGAGAATCATTTAATATAGGATGTGGATGTTGAATTTTATTTTTTTAATACTTTTCAGTACTTTTGGAATCTTACTGAAAGTCGGAGTAACTAACATGGCTTTCAAGAAACCTCGAGCTTGGAAGGCTCCAATGATCCTGGATGGGGGTTCCTCAGAAGAAGAGGATGAAGGACCATCATCAGGAGGAGGAGGAGGGACCAAGGGATTTACAATCAACAAGAACTATGCTGAACGATACAATAACTGGAGGAGTAAGGAGGAACTTCAAAAATTAAAGGATCGGTATGGAGATGTACCTGACAATAAGGTCGAAGGGTCAGACTCCTCTTCGTCCTCCTCCTCGGACATTGATGAATGGGATGAGAAGAATGAAAAACAATTTTTCAAAGCCTTGTCCAGTCTTAAGAAGAAAGATCCTAAAATTTATGATTCTGGGGTCAAATTTTTTGATGATGTTCTCCCAGGGCCATCCAAATCCGAGGGTTCAACCAAATCAAAAAAATCAAAGGACAAACCTCTATTCATCAAGGATCATGAGAGGAATATGATTTTATCTAAAATTGCACAAGAGGAAAATTTTGAAGCGTCGTCGGATGATGATGAGGATCCACCACCTCCAAGAAAGTCATATCATGAGGACCAACAAGAAATTTTGGAAAGTCTAAAGGCTCAGATCAAGGTTGAGGCTGAGAGTAGTGATGAGGGTGACT